>SJYC01118278.1:0-53927 GCA_006408675.1 Madoqua kirkii | reverse complement strand
AACTAGAGTGAAGCCTGCACTTGCAACTAGAGAGAAGTCCCCCACAACTAGACAGATGCCCCTGGAATTTGACTTAGAGAGGAACCCACTGGTACCACAATCCACAAGCCCCCCACCACAACTCCAGAGGAATCTGCATTCCTCAGATGGAGGAGACCCCCATACAACTGGAAACTATTGAGGAAAAGCCCTGCCCACACAACTAGAGAGGAACTTCCTCACCACAACTAGAGAGATGACCACCCATCACAAAGAGATAATTTCAATCCCAAAATTAGTGAGGAAACTCTAGTGCTACAAGTAGAGAAGACCCATCACCATGGAACCCCCACATGACAAATGCAATAACAGGCACAACAGCAACTCAACAGGAGGCCCAAGTACCTGCAGCAATTCTAGAGGAGCCCTGAAATGAAACTCAAGAGATGCCCCATGCAGCAACTTGAGAAGTGCCACCTACTACAACTAGAGTGGAGCCCCAGCCACAAATTAAGAGCACCATGTGCCCTGTAACAAGCTTAGAGACCCCTGCCACAACAGGAAAGAAGCACCCGTTCACAACTAAAGATGACCTTGCAAACCACAACTAGGGAAAAGGCCCCCCAAAATAGAGAGATTCTCCCAATCAGATTGGAATAAGAGCAGAGCCAAACACCGCAACTTGAGGGGAGAACTCCACCACAAATAGACATTAACCTCGCTGAACATCACCACTAGAGCTGAGCACACCCACATATCACAATTAAATATAAACCCCCTGCGATGAGTAGAGAGGAGCCCAACACACCACAAGCACCACAAGCAACAAGGATGCCCCCTGCCACAGCTAGAGAGTGTTCTCCTTCACTTTACAACTGGAATATGCACCCCTTCAAATGACAAGCAGAGAGAAACCACCCCAACCGCAGTTCAAGAGGAGCATTCTACCAGAACTAGAGAGGAACCCCCATACCACAACTAAAAAAGAGTGCCCCCACCACAACTAAAGAGGAGTCTGCAAACCGCAACAGAGGAGCCAGGAAGGGGCGGGGGGGGGGGGGGGCATTAGTCTAACCCCACTGCAATTAGAATGGATCATGCCTTAACAACACAGTAGCCCACTGCACATCACAGTTGCACAGGAGCCAGCCTGCTAATCACTCCTAGAGAGGAGTTGCACCATGCAGCTCAAGAGGAGGCCCCACAACAACTATAAAGGAACACCAAGTCACCTGTGGATAATTGAGTGGATCCTCAGGTCACCCAAAGCATCTTGAGAGGAGCCCAATGCTGTCACAAGGAATGGGCCTTCCATGACAAAGACAGAGGAGTTCCCATCAAAACTGGAGAGGATTCCCTAGTTTGAACTAGAGAGGAGCCTCTGGCACATTCACCTAGAGAGGAGCCCCACTGCTGCAAATAGAGATGAGGCCCCAGAAGTAAACCAAGATGAGCCCCTCACAACTACAGTGAAGCAATAACCTGAACACTAGTGAGGAGCCCCCAATGCCACAAGTAGAGAGAACATCCTCCCCACAGAGAACCCCCAAGGTGGCACCAACACACCACCAGAGATGTCCCTCCTGAACTTGAGAGGAGGCCTATGCAACAACTCAAGAGAAGCCCATGGCCACAATGATAGAGGAGCTCATCCAGCAAAACTGGAGAGTGTCTCCAAACCACAACTAGAGAGGTGATCCTGGACATTACACCTAGAAAGGGCTCCCTCCACTGCAAATAGAGATGAACTCCTCCTGCAAGATGAGTAGATTCCCCTACCACCATCAGAGAGGCACATCCTTGTCACAGCTAGAGAGTAGACCCCATGCTGCAGCTACAGAGTAGACCCCATGCTGCAACTAGAGAGAAGCCCCCTGAACACTAACACTTGAGAGGAGCATTCCCACATATCACAATTAGACAGAAGCCTCCTTCTACAACTAGAGAGAGGCCCCCAGACCATAACTAAAGAGGAAGGGCCATGCCAAAACTAGAGAGTAGGCTCAGACATATTGCAAAAGAGCACCTGTGCACATTGCTACCAGAGAGGAAACCCCACCATAATCAGAAAGGAAAAATCCACTGCAACTCTAGAAGTGCCCACCACACACCTAAACTAGAGAAGAGCCCCCCTAACAAAACTCGAGAGGAGCCTGCACACCATAACTGGAGAGGAGCCCACCTGACACAACTAACAGCTGATCCCCCACACCAACTAGAGAGGAGCCCCATGCCACAGGTTGTGTAGCCATCCACACACCAAAACTACACAGAAGCAACCCTGAACAATGCTACTAGAGAGGAGCCACCCCACCACAGCTCAAATGAAGGCTCCACCACAACTCGAGAGGAACATGAATTCCCCTGATGCACATCAAGAGGAGTCTCCCACAAAAATTAAGAAAAGCCCACCCAGACACTGCATGCAGAAAGGAGGCCTCCCACCCTGTAACTAGAGAGGAGCAATCTCACACACCACATCTAGAGAGGAGGTTCTATACCACTACTACAGAGTAGCCCCTCAAACTACAAATAGAAATGAGCCAGCAAACTGAACCTGGAGAAGAGCTGCACAGCACAATGCAACAAGACAGGAGTTACCACTCCACAGCTAAAGAGGACTTTCCCAGACACAGCGCACCTAGGGAGGACCACCCCGGCACATTACAATTAGAGAGAAACCCAACCACCAAAACTAGAGAGTTGAATACACGCTACAACAAGATAGTTGACCCTCAGGCACAATTAGCGAGGAGTACACCGCCAAAAACTAGAGAAGTTCCATCTTCCCCCATATATCGCAACTAGAGTGGAGCACCACCGCCAAAACTAAATGGACATCCCTGCCACAGGTAGACATAAGCACACACATCACAATTAGAGAAAAGTGCCCATGCACATCACAACTAGAGTGGAGCTCCCACACGGATCATTACAATAGAAAAGGGCAACACTAGAACTAGAAAGGCGACTTCTTCCACAGCTAGAGATAAGCCCCCCTGAACATCATCATTAGAGAGTAGCACACCCACACATCACAATTAGACAGAAGGCCCCTGTGATGAGTAGAGTGGAGCCCACCATACCACAACTAAAGAGGACTCCCACTGCCACAGCTAGACAGTAGCCTCCTGCTATTATGACTAGAAAAAGCATCCCTTCACTTCACAACCAGAGAGGAGCCACCCCCAGCACAATTCTGAGAAGAGCACTCTACCGCAATTAGTGAAGTGAAGTCGCTCAGTCGTGTCCGACTCTTTGCAACCCCATAGAGTGTAACCTATCAGGTTCCTCCGTCCATGGAATTTTCCAGGCAAGAGTGATGGAGTGGATTGCCATTTCCTTCTCCAGGGGATATTCCCGTGCCCACCTGACACAACTAACAGCTGATCCCCCACACCAACTAGAGAGGAGCCCCATGCCACAGGTTGTGTAGCCATCCACACACCAAAACTACACAGAAGCAACCCTGAACAATGCTACTAGAGAGGAGCCACCCCACCACAGCTCAAATGAAGGCTCCACCACAACTCGAGAGGAACATGAATTCCCCTGATGCACATCAAGAGGAGTCTCCCACAAAAATTAGAGAAAAGCCCACCCAGACACTGCATGCAGAAAGGAGGCCTCCCACCCTGTAACTAGAGAGGAGCAATCTCACACACCACATCTAGAGAGGAGGTTCTATACCACTACTACAGAGTAGCCCCTCAAACTACAAATAGAAATGAGCCAGCAAACTGAACCTGGAGAAGAGCTGCACAGCACAATGCAACAAGACAGGAGTTACCACTCCACAGCTAAAGAGGACTTTCCCAGACACAGCGCACCTAGGGAGGACCACCCCGGCACATTACAATTAGAGAGAAACCCAACCACCAAAACTAGAGAGTTGAATACACGCTACAACAAGATAGTTGACCCTCAGGCACAATTAGCGAGGAGTACACCGCCAAAAACTAGAGAAGTTCCATCTTCCCCCATATATCGCAACTAGAGTGGAGCACCACCGCCAAAACTAAATGGACATCCCTGCCACAGGTAGACATAAGCACACACATCACAATTAGAGAAAAGTGCCCATGCACATCACAACTAGAGTGGAGCTCCCACACGGATCATTACAATAGAAAAGGGCAACACTAGAACTAGAAAGGCGACTTCTTCCACAGCTAGAGATAAGCCCCCCTGAACATCATCATTAGAGAGTAGCACACCCACACATCACAATTAGACAGAAGGCCCCTGTGATGAGTAGAGTGGAGCCCACCATACCACAACTAAAGAGGACTCCCACTGCCACAGCTAGACAGTAGCCTCCTGCTATTATGACTAGAAAAAGCATCCCTTCACTTCACAACCAGAGAGGAGCCACCCCCAGCACAATTCTGAGAAGAGCACTCTACCGCAATTAGTGAAGTGAAGTCGCTCAGTCGTGTCCGACTCTTTGCAACCCCATAGAGTGTAACCTATCAGGTTCCTCCGTCCATGGAATTTTCCAGGCAAGAGTGATGGAGTGGATTGCCATTTCCTTCTCCAGGGGATATTCCCGACCCAGGAATCAAACCCAGGTCTCCCACATTGCAGGCAGACGCTTTACCATCTGAGCCACCTACCACAACTAAAGAGAACTCCCCCATGCCACAACTAGAGAGGAGTCTGGTGTACGGGATGATCTGAGGAGATGGTGTGGGGTGGGAGGTGGGAGGGGGCTTCAGTATTGGGAGATCGAGTACACCTGTGGCTGATTCATGTCAATGTATGGCAAAACCAATACAATGTTGTAAAATAGAATAAAGTATTAAATTTTAAAAATTAAATTAAATTAAAAAAAAAAAGATTTAGAGAGGAGCCGCCCACCACAAATAAAGGATGGACCCTCACTGCAACTAGAGTGGATCCCCATGTAGCAATGAGACAAAAGCCAGCCTGCATTGCTCTTCTAGAGAGGATCTGCCCCACTGCAGTATGAGAGGAGGCTCCACAGCAACTCTAAAGAAACCCTGAATAACCTGCTGCAATTCAAGGGGAACCTCGAGTTTCCCATTGAAATTCAACAAAAGCCCTATGCTGTAACAGGAAAGGAGCCCCTGGCCACAGTGACAGAGGAGCCCCTCTGCCAAAACTGAAGTGGATTCCCCTGGCACAAATAGTAGAGTCACCCAGGACATAACACCTAAAGAAAAGCCCCTCTGTCACAAATAGAGATGAACTCCTTGCAGTAAGTTTAGTGGAATCCCTCACAACTAGAGAGGAGTGACCCCACTAAATATTCGTGAGGAACCCCTAACACCAAAAGTAAAGAGGACTTTCCCCATGGAACCACCCACACCCCAAGCAGAGCAGACACAGCCCCTCAACTCGAGAGGAGCCCTCCACCAAAACTGAGAAGAGCCCAGTGGACATCACATATAGAGAGGAGCCCCTTTGCTGCTAATAGAGACAAATCTCACACCACAACTATAGAGAATCTTGACAGCACAACTAGAGAAAATCTCACCCACCACAAATACAGAGTTGTCCCCGACTAGAACTAGAGAAAAATCCATGCCAGAGCTAGTGAGTAGCCACCCACCCATTGCTGCAAGACAGGAGCCATCCTGCACATCCCTGCTTGAGACAAGTTGACCCCTAGACAACTCTATAGAAAGCCCTACCACAACTGGAGAGCACACTGCATCCCCCACCACAGCTCTAGTGTAACCCTGGGTCCCATGCTGCAACATGAGATGAATCCTGATTTCCCGCCAAAACTCCAGAGGAGCTCTGAGTCCCTGGCTGCAACCCCAAGTTTCCCACCGCATCTCGACAGGAACACCAAGTTCCTCAACTTGAGAGGAGGTCCAACTCTGCTGCTGCCACTCAAGAGGAACCCCC
Organism: Madoqua kirkii; assembly: GCA_006408675.1. Classification (NCBI taxonomy): domain Eukaryota; kingdom Metazoa; phylum Chordata; class Mammalia; order Artiodactyla; family Bovidae; genus Madoqua; species Madoqua kirkii. The sequence goes on along the minus strand of SJYC01118278.1, from coordinate 48,071 downwards.
GAGTTCCCTGTTGCAGTTCAAGACAAGCCCCAATCCCCCTGATGCAATTTATGAGAGTCCCAAGACCCTCACTCCAAATCAAGTGAGAATCTGCCTCAATTCAAGAGGAGCTCTATTCTAAATCAAGAGGGGGGACCCCAGCAACAAAAACAGAGGCACTCCCCCACCAGAGCTGGAGAGGTTCCAATCACTGCAACTAGAGAGGTGACCCCAGGACATTGAACCTAAAAAGGAGTCCCACTGCTGCAAATAGAGCTGAGTAAACTGAAGTAACTCAAGAAGAGCCCCTCAGAATTAGAGAGTAGCAATCCCACCAAAAACTACTGAGGAGACCCCTGTACCAAAAGTAAAGAGGACTGCCCACCCCATGAAGACACCCACCACAACTCGAGGAGGCATCACCACAACTCGAGAGGGGCTCTGAGTCCCCTACCTCAACTCAAGATGAGCCTTGCATGGCAAGTCGAGAGAAACTCCGAGATGTGTGCTGTACTCAAGAGGAATATCAGTAAATGCCACAACTCAAGAGGATCCCCAAGTCCACTGCTGCAACTCGAGAGGAACCCAGAGTTCACCACCACAACTCTAAAGGAATGTGAATGCCTGTGGCAACTCAAGAGGGACCCCAAGTTCACTGTCACAACTCAAAAGGACCCAGAGCCCCCTACTGCCACTCGAGAAGGGGCACACCAGAACTCGAGAGGAACTCTGAGTCCCCTGCCTCAAATCAAAAGGAGTTCTCATAGCAAATCAAGATAAGACCTCAGCACAACTAGAAAGGAGCACCACACCACAACAAGAGAGGACCCGAGGCAGCCATCACTACAAGAGAGGCGCATCCATGGCACAAATATAAAAGTGCAGCTCAAGACAACTAGAGAGGAGCCCACATAGCACACCTGGGAAAGTGCCCCACCCCACAGGGCTACTGTTGAGGAAAATCCCTGCCCAATACAACTAGAGAGGAGACCCACACCACAACTAGAGACTTGAATCCCACCACAACTAGAGAGTTGACCCCAGTGAAACTAGAGAGGAACAGTCTGGATAAAACTAGATTGGAAAACCCACCAAAAGTAGAAAGGAGCACCTTGCCAACAGCAACTAGAGTAACTATTGCCACAACACAAAGGAGCCACCACACCACAACTAGAAAGAAACTCCTAGTAAAGTGCCACTAAAGAGAGCCCCTGGCCACAAATAATGTGTTGAACCCAAGCCACAACCAGAGGGGAGGCTGCACATCACATCTGGAGATGAATCTGAAACATACCACAAAGATTTAGGAACACCACTCCCCAAGGCAACTAGATAGGAACCACAAAGTCCTTTGCTGCAACAGGAGAGGAGCCAGTGGCTACAATGAGAGAGGAGCCCCCCACCAGAACTGGAGAAGTTTCCCCCACAACAAGTAGAGAGGAGTCCACTAAGACATCACACATGGAGGAGTCCCTTTGGGGCAGATAGAGATGAGCCACCTAAAATAAGGCCTTCACAAGTAGAGAGAAGCAACCACATTAAAATTTGTGAGGAACACCTAAGGCAAAAAGAAGTGAGGACCCCCATTGCAAAGACCCTCATCACAACCTGAGGAGGGACCACTGCAATTCAGGAGAAGCTCCAAGTCAAAGTTATAACTCAAGGCAGGACTCCACCCCTACTCAAGAGAAGTCACCAGCCACAATGTGAGAGGATACCCCCAAACATCAACCTAGAGAAGAGTCACTCTGCAGCAAATATAGCTGATCTCTCCCACCACAACAAGAAAGGAGGCCCCTGCCTACTGCAATGAGAGTGAACCCTTCTCATATATTGCAACAAAAGAGCCCCTCACCATAACTAGAAAGGAGCCCACCAGCACACCACAACTAGAGAGTAGCCCACCAGCACACCACAACTAGAGATAATCAGCTAGAAATGAGCAGTCACACCACAGCTAGAGATAATCCCCCACCACAACTAGAGAAGAGCCCCCACTGATACTTGAGATGAACTCACCAGCACACTACAACCTAGAAAGAAACTTCCATGCCATAAAAGGAGAAGAGTCATGAAACACAACTAGAGAGGAGTCCCTCACCGCCGAAACTCAAGAGGCCCATGCTTCCTCTCCATACAATCTGCTCCCTTGTTTTAGAGGAGCCCCATGCCCTCACAGCAAATTGATATGTGCCTCCTGAGACAAATATAAAGGAGCCCACCACTGGAAGTACAGAGATGCCCCCACCACAACTTGAGAGCCCCTTGAACACCACAACTAGCTTGCTGTCCCCTTCCACAATAAGAAAGTTGCACATTACCACAACTAGAAAGAAGCCCAAATATCCCAACTAGAGAAAGGCACACACAACTAGACAAGAGCCCCTAGAAACTGACTTAGAGAGGAACCTGCCAGTACAACAATACCCAAGCCTCCCACCATAACTCCAGAGAAGCCTGCATTCCTCATATGGAGAAGAGCCATATACACACCGCAATTATTGAGGAAAAGACCCACCCAACGCAACTAGAGAGGATCTTCCTCTCCACAACTAGAGAGTTGACTGCCCATCACAACTAGAGAGGGTCAACTCCACCAAAATTAGTGAGGAAATCCTAGCACTAAAAATAAAGAAGGCCCCTCACCCTGGAGCTCCCCACATGACATACATGAGAGGAGGCCCAACCATAACTAAAGAGGAGACCCAAGTACCCTGCAGAAACTCTAGAAGAGCCCTACAACACAAGTCAAAGAAGCCACTGTCTACAATGAGAGAGGAATCCTCTGGACATCACATCTAGAGAGCAGTCAATTCATTGCAAAAGCCCACACCACAACTAGAGAGGAGACTCCCTGAACATCACAATGAGAGTAGTCCCCTCAGACATCTCAACTAGAGTGGAGCACGCACACTGCAGCTAGAAACAGGCCACCATTTTACATCAGGAGAGAAGTCCACCATCGAACTTAGAGAGGAGCTGCCCACTGATTTAAGAGGAGCTAACCAGCACACCACTAATAGAAAGGAGGCCCTATACCACAGCTAGAGAGGAGTCCCCCATCACAATCACAGATGAGTTCCCCACAAAAGCTCGAGAGGAGCCACCTATAGCAAATCAATAGGTGCCCCTCACTACAGCTAGAGAGGAATCCCAGCCACAAATTGAGAGCTGGCTGTACCTTGAAACTAGATTAGAGCCTCCTGTCACAACTAGAAAGGAGCACCCTTCCAAAGCTAGAGAGGAGCCTGCATATCACAACTAGAGATAATGTCCCCACAAGTAGAAAGGAGTTCTCACTCACATCGTAATAAGAGAGGAGTACAACACCACGACTAGAGGGCAGAACCCCACCAGAACTCCACCATAAAGAGACATTAGCCCCACTGAACTTCCACTAGAGAGGGGTACACTTACGCATCACAATTAAATGTAAGTCCTCTGCCTTGAGTATAGAGGAGCTCAACATGTCACAACTAAAGAGGGTGCCCTCTGTCTCAACTAGAGAGTATGCTGCTTCATATCACAACTGGAAAAAGTGCCCCTTCACATCACAAGCAGAGAGCAGCTACCCCCACCTCAATTCAAGTGGAGCACTCTACCACTACTAGACAGGAACCCTTATACTACAAATAAAGAGGAGCACTCCACCATCACCACCACATCTAGAGAGGAGTCTTCAAACCAAAACTACTGACAAACTGAAACAAATATGTCATTAACCCCCACGGCAACTAAAGTGGAGCCACATGCCATAACGATACCGTGAAAATGAGTGCTCAGTCGTGTCTGACTCTTTGCAACCCAATGGACTGTAGCCCACCAGGCTCCTCCATCCATGGGACTTTCCAGGCAAAAGTACTGGAGTGGGTTGCCATTTCTTTCTCCAGGAGATTTTCCCAACCCAGGGATTGAACCCGGGTCTCCTGCATTGTAGGCAGACACTTCACTGTCTGAGCCACCAGGGAAATCTATACAGTAGCCTACTGCATGTCACAAGTAGACAGGAGTGAGCCTGATAATCACTATTAGAGGACAGCTGCTGCACACAGCTTGAGGAGTTTCCTCCACAACTTTAAAGGAACCCCAAGTTACCTGTTGCAACTTGAGAGGAACCCTGAGTCCCCCACCACAATTCGACAGGAACTCTATGCCATCACAAGGAAGGAGCCCCAAGTGATAAAAAACAGTGGAGGGACCCGGCAATATTGGAGAGGGTTCCCCTGCCAAAACTTGAGTAGAGTCCTCCAGCACATTGCTCCTAGAGAGGAGCTCCTCTGCCACAAATAGAGACAAGACCCCTGAAGTAACTCGAGAGGAGCGCTTCACAACTACAGTGGAACAAACCCATGAAAACTAATGAGAATCCCCCAATGCCACAAGTAGAGAGAACACCCTCCCCACAGAGAACCGCCAGAGGTGGCACTACCTCAACTAGAGAGATGCCCAGAGTCCCTTCCAGAAATTAAGAAGAGGCTTATGCCACAACTCAAGAGAAGCCCATGGCCACAACGACAGCACAGCCCACCTGGCAAAACTTGAGAGTGTCCCCCCGACACAACTAAAGTGATTATCTCGGTTATCACACCTATAAAGGGTCCCCTCCACCGCAAATAGAGACAAACCCCTCCTGCAAGTTGAGTAGATTCCCCTACCACCATCAGAGAGGCACATCCTTGTCATAGCTAGAGAGTAGACGCTCCACCACAACTCAAGAGGAACACGAAGTCCCCTGACTCAAGTGGAGCACTCTACCACTACTAGACAGGAACCCTTATACTACAAATAAAGAGGAGCACTCCACCATCACCACCACATCTAGAGAGGAGTCTTCAAACCAAAACTACTGACAAACTGAAACAAATATGTCATTAACCCCCACGGCAACTAAAGTGGAGCCACATGCCATAACGATACCGTGAAAATGAAGTGCTCAGTCGTGTCTGACTCTTTGCAACCCAATGGACTGTAGCCCACCAGGCTCCTCCATCCATGGGACTTTCCAGGCAAAAGTACTGGAGTGGGTTGCCATTTCTTTCTCCAGGAGATTTTCCCAACCCAGGGATTGAACCCGGGTCTCCTGCATTGTAGGCAGACACTTCACTGTCTGAGCCACCAGGGAAATCTATACAGTAGCCTACTGCATGTCACAAGTAGACAGGAGTGAGCCTGATAATCACTATTAGAGGACAGCTGCTGCACACAGCTTGAGGAGTTTCCTCCACAACTTTAAAGGAACCCCAAGTTACCTGTTGCAACTTGAGAGGAACCCTGAGTCCCCCACCACAATTCGACAGGAACTCTATGCCATCACAAGGAAGGAGCCCCAAGTGATAAAAAACAGTGGAGGGACCCGGCAATATTGGAGAGGGTTCCCCTGCCAAAACTTGAGTAGAGTCCTCCAGCACATTGCTCCTAGAGAGGAGCTCCTCTGCCACAAATAGAGACAAGACCCCTGAAGTAACTCGAGAGGAGCGCTTCACAACTACAGTGGAACAAACCCATGAAAACTAATGAGAATCCCCCAATGCCACAAGTAGAGAGAACACCCTCCCCACAGAGAACCGCCAGAGGTGGCACTACCTCAACTAGAGAGATGCCCAGAGTCCCTTCCAGAAATTAAGAAGAGGCTTATGCCACAACTCAAGAGAAGCCCATGGCCACAACGACAGCACAGCCCACCTGGCAAAACTTGAGAGTGTCCCCCCGACACAACTAAAGTGATTATCTCGGTTATCACACCTATAAAGGGTCCCCTCCACCGCAAATAGAGACAAACCCCTCCTGCAAGTTGAGTAGATTCCCCTACCACCATCAGAGAGGCACATCCTTGTCATAGCTAGAGAGTAGACGCTCCACCACAACTCAAGAGGAACACGAAGTCCCCTGACACACATCGAGAAGAGTCGCCCACTGCAACTAGAGAGGAGCCCACACATGGAAACAAGAGTGGAGCCCACCACATGTAGGAAGGAGGACAGGCACCCTGTAACTAGAAAGGAGCAATCTCACACACCACATCTAAAGAGGAGGCTCTACACCACTACTAGAGAGCAGCCCCTCAAACTGCAAATAGAAATGAGTGAGCAAACTGAACCTGGAGAAGAGCTGCGCAGCATAATGTAACAAAATGGGAGTTCCTGCTCCACAACTAGTCTGGACTCCCCCAGCACAGCACTAGGGTGGACTATCCCAGCACATCACAACTAGAGAGAAGCCCAACCACCAAAACTAAAGAGTGAAATACATGCTACAACTAGATAGTTGACCCTCAGGCACAATCAGTGAGGAGCACACTGCCAAAATGGAAAGGTGCTACCCTCCCCATCGTACATCAAAACTAGAGTGTAGTACCACCACCACAATTAGAGTGGACATTTCTGCCACAGGTAGATGCGAGCCCTCCCCACACGTCACAATTAAAGAAAAATGCCCATGCAAATCACAACTAGAGTGGAACTCCCACGTGGATCAAAACGAACAAGGAGGCCAACACTGAAGCTAGAGAGAAGACCCCTGCCACAATTAGAGATAAACCCCCCCCTTCATATTGCCATTAGAGAGGAGCATACTCACACATCATGGTTAGACAGAAGCCTCTTTCCACAGGTACAGTGGAGCCCACGATGTTATAACTAAAGAGGCCTCCCACTGCCACAACTAGAGAGTAGCCTCATGCACATTAAAGCTAGAGAAAGTGCTCCTTCACATCACAAGCAGACAGTAGCCACCCCTACCACAGCTTGAGAAGAGCACTCTACCACAACTAGAGAGGAGCCCAACTACCACAACTAAAGAGGAGCCCCCGACACAACTAGAGAGGGGTCTGCAAATGACAAGTAGAGAGGAGACAAACCACCACAAATAAAGAGTGGAACCCCACTGCAACTAGAGTGGAGCCCATGCCACAACTAGACAGCAGCCTTGCACTCAAGTGGACAAGGACTAGCCTGCACAGCACTACTAGAGAGGATCTGCCCCACTGCAGCTCAAGAGGAGGCTCCACCACAACTCTAAAGGAACTCCGAGTCACCTACTGCAACTTAAAAGTCACTCCAGGTTCCCTGTTGCAATTTGACAGGAGCCCTAGGCTGCAAAAAGAAAAGGGGTGACAGGCCAAAATAATAGAGGGGCTCCCCAGCCAAAACTGAAGTGGATTACCCAAGCACAACTATATAGGAGTCCCCAGGATACCACACCTAGAGAGACGCCCTTCTGCTGCAAATAAAGACAAGCTCCCTAAAGTAAGTCAAGTGGAGTCCCTCACAACTCGACAGAAGCAATCCCACTAATATTAGTGAGTAACCCCTAGTGCCAAAAGTAGAGAGGGCATCTCCCATGGAGCCACCCACACCCCAACCAGAGAGGACACAGCCACATAATTTGAGAGGAGCCCTCCACCACAACTTGAGAGGAGCCAGCTGGACATCACACATGAGAGGGACCCATCTGCTGCTAATAGAAATGAACTTCACACCACAACTAGAGAGGAGCTTGCACACCACACCTAGAGAGAATCAAACCCACTACACCTATAGAGTTGACCCCAACCACAAGGAGAGAGTAGTCCCTTGCCAGAATTAGTGAGTAGCCACCCACACATTGCAACAACACAGGAGCTACCCTGAACATCCCTGCTAGAGATGAGTCACCCCAATATAACTCAAGAGGAGGCCCCACTGCAAGTCAAGAAGAACCCTGAGTACCACCCAAACATGAGAGGAATCTCGAGTTCCCAGCCACAGCTTGAGTGGAACACTGAGTCCTGCACTGTAACGCAAGAAGAACACTGAGTTCTTGCTGCAAAAATTCAAAAGGAGCTCTGAGTCCACTGCTGCAACTCAAGAGGAACCCTGAGTTTCCCACCATAACTCGAGCAGAACCCCAAGTTCTCCCTCGCAACTCATGAGGAGGCCTGACTCCACTGTTGCAACTTGAGAGGAAACACAAGTTCCCTACCTGAACTCCAGAGGAGCCCTGACTCCCCTGTTGCAACTCGTTAGGAACCCCAAGTTACCTGACTCAACTGAAGAGGAGGCCCAATTCCCTGCAGCAACTTCAGTGAAATCCCGAGTTCCCCATGGCAACTCAAGATGAACCAAAGCCCCCTGATGCAACTCCAGAGAATTCCCAAAAGGAGCCTGCTGCTGCTGCTACTGCTATAAGTCACTTCAGCCATGTCCAACTCTATGCGACCCCATAGAGGTCAGCCCACCAGGCTCCCCAGTCCCTGGAATTCTCTAGGCAAGAATACTGGAATGGGTTGCCATTTCCTTCTGCAATGCAAAGTGAAAAGTCAAGGAGAAGTCACTCAGTCGTGTCCAACTCTTAGCAACCCCATGGACTACAGCCTACCAGGCTCCTCCATCCATGGGATTTTCCAGGCAAGAGTACTGAAGTAGGGTGCCATTGCCTTCTCCCAAGAGGAGCCTACCCCACCTCAATTCAAGAGGAGCACTTGACTGCAACAAGAGAGGAAGGTCCATACCACAACTAAAGAGGAGACCCCACCCCCACCCCCACACAACTAGACAGGAGTCTGCAATCCAAAATTAGAGAGGAACTGAAACAGAAACGTCAGTTGACCCAACTGCAACAAGAGTGGAGTCCCAAGCCTTAACTATACAGTGTCCTGCCACATGTTACAACCAGACAGGAGCCACCCTGCTAATCTCTACTGGAAAGGAGCTGCCCCATGCAGCTCGAGACGAATCCCCATCAAAACTTTAAAGGAATAGTAAACCACCTGTTCCAACTCAAGAGGAACCCCAAGTCCCCAACCACAATTTGACAGGTGCGATATGCTGTCACAAGGAAAGAGCCACTGATGAAAAGCAGAGGAGCTGCCCAACAGAACTGGAGAGGATTCCCTACCAAAATTAGAGATGTGCCCTCTGGCGCATAGCACCTAGAGAGAAGACTCTCTGCCACAAACAGAGATGAGACCTCTGAAATAACATGAGATGAGACTCTCACAACTAGAGTGGAGCCATGAAAACTAGTGAGGAGACCCAGATGCCACAAGTAGAGAGAACATCCTCCCCACAAAGAACCCTAGAGGAGGCAGAAAGGCAACTAGAAAGGAGCCACGAGTCCCTTCCTGAACTTGAGCTTTGTGCCACAACTCAAGAGAAGCCCATGGCCACAGAGAGGAGCCCACCCGACAATACTGAAGAGTGTTCCCTCACCACAACTGGAGAGGAGACCCTGGACATTGCACTTCAAGAGGATCCCCTCCACCACAAATAGAGACACACCCCCTGCACCAGTTGAATAGATCCCCTTACCACCATCAGAGAAGAGTAACCTCAGCACAACTAGAGAGCAGCCCCTTGAACAGCACCACTTGAGAGGAGCATTCCCACACAATGCCATTACACAGAGTCTCCTACAACTGGAGAGGAGGCTCGCATGCCACAACTAAAGAGGAGTGGGCCATCCCAAAATTAGACAGTAGGCTTGCAAATATCGCACCTGAAAGGAGTGCTTGTGCACATTGCCACCAGAGAGGAAACCCCTCCACAATTTGAGGGGAACACTCCACTGAAATTCTAGAAGTGCCAGTCACACATCGTAAGCAGAGAAGACCCCCCTGTAAAAAAATCTCGAGAGGATACTGCACAAGCAAGAGTTGATCCCCCACACCAACTTGAGAGGAGCACCTTGCCACAAGTTGTTTAGCCACCCACAAATCGCAACTAAACAGAAGCCAAATGAACATTGCTATTAGAGAGGAGCCACACCATCACACTATCACAACTAAAAGAAGTCCCCCTGCCACGACTAGAGAGGCGGCTACAAACAACAACTAGAGATGAGCCCACCCACAGCAACTAAAGAGTGGACACCCACTGCAATGAGAGTGAAGCTCATGCTGAATCTAGAGAGTAGCCTCCTGTATATTGCACTTAGATAGGGACTGGCTTGTACATGGCTACTAGAGAGGATCTGCCCCACTGTAGCTCCAGGGGAGTCTCCACCACAACTCTAAAGGAGCCCCAAGTCACCTGCTGCATTTCAAGATACACCCTGAGTTCCCTGCAATTTCACAGGTTCCTCAGGCTGTAACAAAAAAAAGGGGGGGGGGGGGCATTGCACCGAATGATGGACTGGCTCCCTGCCCAAAACTGAAGCAGATGCCCCAGGCACAACTAGAGTGGTATCCCCCAGGATACCACACCTAGAGAGAAGACTTTCTGCCTCCAATGGAGACAAGCTCCCTAAAAGAAGTCTAGTGGGGGCCCTCAAAACTAGCGAGCAGCAATCCCACAAATAGAAGTGAGGGACCCATTGTGCCAATAGCAGAGAGGACCCTCCCTGTGGAGACACACACACCCCAACCAGAGAGGACACAGCCTCGCCCCTCAACAGAAGCCCTCCACCACAACTTGAGAGGAGCCCGCTGGACATCACACGCAGAGAGGCACACCTTTTCTGCTAATACAACCAAACCTCACACCCACAAAGAGAGAGGAGTTCACACACCACCACTAGAGAGACTTGAAACCCCCACAGCTACAGGGTGGACCCCAACCACAAGGAGAAAGTAGCCCCTTGTCAAAACTACTGAGCAGCCACCGTCATTGCAACAAGACAGGAGCCACCCTGCACATCCCTACTAGGGATGAGTCACCCCAAGGGAACTTGACAAGAGGCCCCACCGCAAGTCAAGAGGAACCCTGAGTACCAACCAAACTCAAGAAGAACCCTGAGTTCCCTACCATGACTCCAGGGGAATCCTACATCCCATGCTGCAAATCCAGAGGAACACTGATTTCCTGCTGCACTTTGAGAGGAGCTCTGAGTCTCCTGTGGCAATGCTAGAGGAAACTCCTAGTTTCCAGCAACAACTAGAGAGAAACCCCAAGTTTCTGCTACAACTTGAGAGGAGGCCCAACTCCCCTGCTGCAACTCAAGAGGAAACAAAAGTTCCCCACCTCAACTTGAGAGGAGTCCTGACTCCCCTGTTGCCACTCGAGAGGAATCCTGAGATCCCCATTTCAACTCAAGAGAAACCCCGAATTTCCCACCACAAATGGAAACAACAATGAGTCCCCCCTCAACTTGAGATAAGACTTGATTCCTCTGCAGCGACTCAAATGGAACATGTAATCCCAGGTACAGGGTCTGGGGAAAAGTGTCACCCTAGAAACTGGAAATATGACCCCAGGTGCAGGGTCAAGAGGGGATCACACTGGAAATTGTGGTCATGTGAACCCAGATGCATGGTCTGGGAAGGAGTCACCATGAAGACTATGGATGTGCGACTCCAGGTATAGGGTCTGGGAAGTGCGGTTACCTTCAGCTGTGGATATCTGATCCTAGTTGCTCAGTCTGGGGGGTGGGATCAGACTGGACACTGTGGACGTGTGACCAGAGGTACAGTGTCTGCAGAGGGGTGTCACCAATAGACACTGTAGAAATGTGACCCAAGTTCCAGGGTCAAGAGCAGGTCACCACGGATACTGTGGACATGTGATCCCAGGGTCTAGGAGGTGGGGTACCCTAGAGACTTTAGATGTGCAAATCCAGATATAGGGTTTGTGAGGTGAGGTCTCCCAGGAGACTGTGTACATGTGTCCCCCAGTACAGGTTCTGGGAGATGGGTTCATTTCCAGGACTGTGAGTGTGTGACCTAAAGTGCAGTGTCTGAGGAAGAGGCTGACTCTGGAGACTATGGACTTGTGACAACATGTATATGGCCTGGGAGGGGGTAAGCCTGGAGAGGTGTACATGTGGCCACAGGTGTAGGGTCTGGATGGGGGCTCACCTTGAGACTGTGGATGTGAAAACCCAGGTGCTTGGTCTGAGAGCTGGGGTAACCCTGGAGACTGTGGACGTGGGACCTCAGGTACAGGGTCTCGGTGGTGGGGTCACCCTGGGGACTGTGGACATGTGCAGTGTCTGGAGAAGAGGCTGACTCTTGAGACTATGGACGTGTGACCCATGTATATGGTCTGAGAGGCGGTCATCATGGATACTGCAGACATTTGACATCAGGTATAGGATCTGGGAGGGGGGTCACAATGGAGACTGTGGCCAATGTGACCCAAGTACAGGGTCTGGGCAGGGTTGTCATCCTGGGGACTGTGGATGTGTGACCCCAGATGCAGCATTTGGAACGGGGTCACCCTGAAGACTGGACATGTGATACTAGATGCAGGGTCTGAGAGGAGATCACCCTGGAGATTGAGGACATGTGAACCCAGTACTGGGTCTTGGAGGCAGAGTAACCCTGGAGACTATGTATGTGACCACAAGTTCAGGGTCTGGGAGGTAGGGTCACCCTGAGGACTGTGGACATGTGACACCAGGTGAAGGATCTGGAAGGTGGGGACACCAGAGACTGTGAACATATGACCCCAGGTGCAGGGTCTTGGGAGAGGGCTCTCCCTGGAGACTGTGGACATGTGACACCAGGTTCAGGGTTTGGTGTGTGGGAACACCATGGAGACTGTGGAGTTTTGAAACCTGGTACAGGTTTTGGGAGATGGGTTCACACTGGAGATGGGACATGTGAACCTATGTTCATGGTTTTGGAAGGGGATCACCCTGGATATGGTGGACATGTGACCTCAAGTACATGGTATGTGAGGGGGTTTACCCTGGAGACTGTGACCATATGACCCCAGGTACAGGGTCTGGACTGGGGTGTCAGCCTGGAGACTCTGAACATGTTATCCGAGGTGCAGGATCTGGAAGGGAGTCAACCTAGAGATTCTGGACATGTGATTCCAAGAGCAGTGTCCAGGGATGTGTATCACCCTATAAACAGTGGAAATGTTACCCAAAGTGCAGGTTCAGGAGGGGGTCATCCTGAAGACTGTGAACATGTGACCCCAGGTGCATGGTCTGCAAAGTGTGGTCTCCCTGCAGACAGTGGACATGTGACCCCAGGTAAAGGGTCTTGGAGACCGAGTCATCCTGGAGAACGTGGACATGTTACCTCAGGTGCAGGGTCTGGGAGGGATTTACCCTGATGACCGTGGATGTTAGAATATAGGTACAGGGCTGGGAGTTTTGGTCACCCTAGAGACAGTGATTGCGATACCCCAGTACAGAGTCAGAGAGGTTGGGTCAGGCTGGAGAATGTGAATGTGTCACTCCACAGACAGGTGTGGGGAAGATTGTCACCCTGAAGACTGTGGACATGTAACCCCCATGTACAGGGTCTGGAGCATGGTCACAGTAGAGACTGGAAATTTGATCCTAGGTATAGTGTCTGTGAGGGAAGGTTACACTGGAGACTGTGGATATGTGATCTCAGGTGCTCAAACCATAGTTGTGGTGTCACATTGAAGTCTGTTGACGTATGACCACAGGTTCAGTGTCCTGGGAGGTGTCACCATGGAGACTGTGGACATGTGACCCCAGGTACAGGGTCTGGGAGGATGGTCACAGTAGAGATTGGAAATGTAACCCCCGGTGTAGTGTCTGTGAGGAAAGATTAGCCTGGAGACTGTGGATGTGTGACCCCAGGTGCTTGGACGGTACTTGTGGGGTCACCCTGAAGTCTGTGGATATATGACCACAGGTTCAGTGTCCTGGACTGTGTCACCCTGGAGCCTATGAACGTATGACCAAATGTTCACCATCTGGGAGTAGCGGTCACTCTGGAGGCTATGAAAGTATGACTACAGGTAAAAGTTCTGATGAGGTGGGGTGACCCAAGAGACTGGACATATGACCCAAGGTACAAGTACCAGTGAGGTGCACTCACCCTGGAGGCTGTGGTGACATTACCCCAGGTGTAGGGTCTGGGAGGTTTGTTACCCCAGAGACCCTGGAGATGTGACCTCAGGTGCAGGGCCTGGGAGGGGAGGTTACTCTGGACACTAGAAATGTGACCCCAGGCCATGGTGGGGTGCACCAAGGAGACTCTGGACATGTGACCCAAGTGCAGGTATTTTGAAAGGGTCATGCTGGAACCTGTGGACTTGTGACCCTAGGTGAAGGGTCTGAGAGGTGGGGTCACCCTGGAGACTGGACATGTGACCCCAGGGGCAGGGCCAGAGAGGAGGGTAACCCTGGAAACTGTGGATGTGTGACCCCAGGTATAGTGTCTGGGACATGGGGTCGTACTGGAGACTGTGGAGTTTTGAACCTAGGTATAGGGTTGAGAAACCTATATGTAGGTCGGAAAGCAACAGTTAGAACTGGACATGGAACAACAGACTGGTTCCAAATAGGAAAAGTAGTACGTCAAGGCTGTATATTGTCACTATGCTTATTTAACTTCTATGCAGAGTACATCATGAGAAACACTGGACTGGAAGAAACACAGCTGGAATCAAGATTGCTACCTATATGTAGGTCAGAAAGCAACAGTTAGAACTGGACATGGAACAACAGACTGGTTCCAAATAGGAAAAGTAGTACGTCAAGGCTGTATATTGTCACTATGCTTATTTAACTTCTATGCAGAGTACATCATGAGAAACACTGGACTGGAAGAAACACAGCTGGAATCAAGATTGCCAGGAGAAATATCAATAACCTCAGATATGCAGATGACACCAGCCTTATGGCAGAAAGTGAAGAGGAACTAAAAAGCCTCTTGATGAAATTGAAAGAGGAGAGTGCAAAAGTTGGCTTAAAATTCAACATTCAGAAAATGAAGATCATGGCATCTGGTCCCATCACTTCATGGGAAATGGATGGAGAAAAGTGGAAACAGTGTCAAGCTCTATTATTTTGTGCTCCAAAATCACTGCGGATGGTGACTGCAGCCATGAAATTAAGACTCTTACTCCTTGGAAGAAAAGTTATGACCAAGCTAGATAGCATACTGAAAAGCAGAGACATTACTTTGCCAACTAAGGTCTGTCTAGTCAAGGCTATGGTTTTTCTAGTGGTCCTGTACGGATGTGAGAGTTAGACTGTGAAGAAAGCTGAGTGCTGAAGAACTGATGCTTTTGAACTGTAGTGTTGGAGAAGACTCTTGAGAGTCCCTTGGACTGCAAGGAGATCCAACCAGTCCATTCGAAAGGAGATCAGCCCTGGGATTTCTTTAGAAGGAATGATGCTAAAGCTGAAACTCCAATACTTTGGTCACTCACCTCATGCAAAGAGTTGACTCACTGGCAAAAACACTGATGCTGGGAGGGACTGAGGGCAGAAGGAGAAGGGGATGGCAGAGGATGAGATGGCTGGATGGAATCACTGACTCGATGAACATGAGTCTGAGTGAACTTCGAGAGATGGTGATGGACAGGAAGGCCTGATATGCTGCAGTTCATGGGGTCTCAAAGAGTTGGACAGACTGAGCGACTGAACTGAACTGAACTGAACTGATAGGGTCTAGGAGGTGGAGTCAGGCTGGAGACTGGATATGAGACTCCATGTAAATGGTCTGAGAAGGGGGTCACCCTGGAGCTGGTGGAGATGTGACCTCAGGTACAGAGTCTGCAAGACGGTTCACCATGGTGACTGTGGCCATGTGACCCCAGGCACAGGGGCTAGGGTAAGGTGTCAGCCTGAAGACTCTGGACATGTTACCTCAGGTATAGGTTCTGGAAGGGGTCACCCCAGAGATTCTGGACATCTTATTCCAGGTACAGCCTCTGGGTACATATGTCACCCTATAGACAGTGGAAATCTGACCCCAGGTGCAGGTTCAGGAAGGGGTCATCCTGGAGACTGTGAACGTGTGACCCTAGGTGCACGGTCTGTGAGGTGTTGTCTCCCTGGAGACAGTGGATGTGTGACTCCAGGCACAGGATGTAGGAGGTAGGGTCATTTTGGGACTGTGGACATGTGACCGCAAATACAGGGTCTGGAAGGAATGTCAGTGTAGAGACTGTGGACACATGACCCCAAATAAAATGCCTGAGAAAGATCACCCTGGGGACTGAAGGCATGCAACTTCAGGTACAGGGCCTGGGAGTGTGTCCCGGGAAACTGTGGACATGTGAATCCAAATGCAGGATTTGGGGGGGGGGTCACGTAGGAGATTTTGGATATGGGAACCCAGGTGCTGTGTTTGGGAGTCCTCGCCCTGGACTGTGGATGTGTACCTCAGGTTCAGGGTCTGGGAGGGGTGTCACCCTGGAAACTGTGTATATTTGACCCCAGGTGCATAAAGGGTGCCACACTGGAGACTGCAGATATTTGACCCCAGGCACAGAGTCTGGGTTGGGGGTCACACTAGAGACTGTGGAAGTGTGATCCCAGGTGCAGGGTCTGGGAGGGAGGTAACACTGAAGATGGTGGAAATGTGATACAAGTTGCAGGATTGGGCAGGGGTGCCACCATGGATATAATGAAAGTGTGACCCCAGGTGCAGAATATGGGAAAGGGCATCAGACTGGAGACTGTGGACGTGTGACCCAGGTGCAGGATCTGAAAAGGGTGTCAGCATGGAGACTGTGGATGTGTGAACCAGGTACAAGATCTGGGAAGGGGTGTCAGCCTGGAAACTGTGGACCTGTGAACCTAATTACAGTGTCTGGGAGGATAGTCACAGTAGAAACTTGGATATGTGACCTCAAGTACAGCACCTGGGAGGAGACATCCTGGGATTTGAAGACATGTGATCTCAGGAAAAGGGTCTGGGAGGGTGTCAACCGGGAAACTGGACATGTGACCCCAGGTGTAGGTCTGTTAGGGGTTGTTACCCTGGAGATTGTAGACATATGATTCCAGGTGCTCGGACTGATGTTGTTCAGTCACCCTGAAGTCCATGGACATGTGACCACAGGTACAGGGTCTGGGGGTGGGAGGTGTCAACCTGGAGACTGTGGATCTGTGACCACAGCTTAAATTTCTGATAAGATGGGTTCACCCTGGAGCCTGTGGACATGTGATCCCAGGTAAAGGGTCTGGAAGTCAGGGTCACCTTGTAGACTGTGGACGTGTGACTTCATGTACCAGGACAGGATAGGGGTCACATAGGAGACTTTGGGATATGTGAACCCAAGTGCAGTAACTGGGAATTCTCACTCTGAAGACAATGGATGTGTGACCGCAAGTACAGTGATGCCACCATAGAGACAGTGGAAGTATGACCCAGGTGCAGGTTTGGGAGGGGATTGCCCTGGAGACTGTTGAAGTGTGACACCAGGTACAGAGTCTTGGGAAGTGGGGTCACTCTGAAGACTGTACATATGATCCCAGGTACAGGGTCTGGGAGGTGAGGTCTATCAGGGACTGTAGACGTGTGACCCTAAGTGAAGAGTCTGGGAAGGGGCTCATCCAAGAGACTGGACATATGTCCCCAGGGACCTAGTCTGGGATATGGAGTCACCCTGGAGACTGTGAACATGTTACCTCAGGTACAGGCTCTGGGAGTGGTTTACCATGGAGACCATGGACCTGAGAACTCAGATGCCAGGTTTATGAGGTTAGGTCACTGTGGTCGTGATACCACAGTACAGGGTAAGGGAGATTGGGTCACCTCAAGAATATGGATGTGTGACCCTATGTACAAATCTGGGGAGGATTGTCCATGGTGGACTGTGAACATGTGACCCCAGATGCAGGTTGTGGCAGGGAGTGTCACAATGGAGACTGTGGACAGATGACTGCAGGTACAGGGTGGCATCTCTGGGAGAGATGCCACCCTGGAGACTGTGGACTTGTGGATCCAGGTGCATGGTCTGAAGGGGGTTTACATGGGAAACTTTGTATATGTGAGCCCCATGCACTGTTTGGAAGTCCTCTCCCTAAAGACTGTGGATGTGTGACCCCAGGTTTAGGGTCTGGGAGGGGGTGTCACCATGGAGACTGTGGACATGTAACCCCAGGCAAAGGGTCTGGGAGGGGTTCACCCTGGAGAATGTGGATGTGTGAGCCCAGGAGCAGGGTTTGGGAAGTGGTATCACTCTTGGGATTGCTGACAGGTTATCTCAGGTGCATGGTGTGGGAAAGAGTCACCTTATAGACCATAGATGTGTGATACTAGGTGCAGGGTCAGGGAGGTGCTGTCACTCTGCAAACTGTGGTCATGTGACCCCAGGTACAGGGTCTGGAGGAGGGATCATCCTGGAAACTGGAGTGTACCCCCTGTTTATGGTCTGGGTGGGGTTACCCTGAATACTGCAGATGTTTTACGCCAGGGATGGGTCTGCAACAAGGATCACCATGGAGTCTATGCATATGTGACCCCCAGGTACAGGACCTGGGAGAGGTATCACCCAGGGGACTGTAGAAATGTGACCCCAGCTGCAGGATCAGGGGCAGCCACCCTGGAGACTGTTTAAATGTGACCGCCGGTACAGGGTTGGGAGGTGGGGTCACCCTTCAGATTCTAGACATGTGACCCCAGTCCAGGGTCTGGGAGGGTGTCACCCTGGAGCTTGTGGACAAGCGATCCAGGTGCAGGGTCTGGAGGATTTCACTTGGAGACTGTGGACATGTGACTGCAGTTGCAGGGTCTTGGAGGTGGGTCACCCTGGAGATGTTGAACATGTGACCCCAGGTGCAGGGTGTGTAGAGGGGGGTCACCTTGGAGACTGGAAGTTTGATCCCAGGTACAGGGTTTGGGAAGGGAAGTTACCCCAGATACTGTGGATGTACCTCAAGGTAGGTTCTTGGAGGGGTTCACCACAGAGACTGTGGACATGTGACCCCAGGTGTAGGGTCTGGCAGGTGAGTCACTCTGTGGAATGTGGACATGTGCAGGGACTTGAGAATGGATGTGTGACCCCAGGTATTGGGTATTGGAGGTGGGGTCACACAGTAGTACCTAGGGACACGTGACCCCAGGAACAGAGTCTGTGAGGTGGGTTCATTGTGGACATATGACTAAAAGTGCAAAATTTGGTGAGGAGGCTCTCCCTGGAGACTCTGATGTGTGATTCAAGATGCATGGTCTGGGAGGGGGTCACCATGGAGACTGTAGACTTGTGACTCCAGGTATAGGGCCTAGGAGTTGGGGTTACCCTGCAGACTGTGAACATGTGACTGCTGGTAGAGGGTCTGGAGATGGGCTCATCCTGAAAACTGTGGAGTTGTGACCCCATGTTTATGGTCTGGGGGGAGTTACACTGAATACTGCAGATATCTGACCCCAGGGAAGGGTCTGGGAGGGGGAATCACCATGTAGACTATGCACGTGTGACCCCAGGTACAGGACCTGGGAGAGGTGTCATCCAGGGAACTGTAGAAATGTGACCCCAGGTGCAGGATCAGGAGTGGTCACCCTGGAGACTGCTTAAGTATAAGCCAAGTGCAGGGTCTGGAAGGTGGGATCACACTTCAAACTGTAGACATGTGACCCCAGCCCAGGGTCTGGGAGGATGTCACCCTGGAGCTTGTGGACATACGATCCAGGTGCAGGGTTGGGAGGATTTCATCGTGGAGACTGTGGACATGTGACCCCACGTGTTAGGTCTTGGAGGCGGGTTTACTCCAGAAACTGGAAATGTAATGTCAGGTACATGGTCTGGGAAATGGTTTACCCTGGAGATTATGGATGAGTGACACCAGGGTCCGGGTCTTGGAAATGGTGTCATTCTGGAGACTGGACACTTGAACCCAGGTGTAGGGTCTGGGAGGTGGGGTCTCTCTGAGGAATGTGGAAGTGTAATCCCAGGTGCAGGGACTTGAGAGGTTACTCACTCTGGAGTGAGTAACATCTGTCCCCAGGTACATCATCTGGGAGGTGAGGTCACCTGGAGATGCTGTACATGTTACCCTAGGTGCAGGGTCTGAGGTAGGTCATGCTGGAGACTGTGGACATGTGACACCAGGTGCAGTATCTGGGCAGGGAATCACCCTGGATATTGTGGAAGTATGAAAACAGGTACAGGATCTGGGACAGTCATCACCTTAGAGACTGTGAATGTGTGACTCCAGGTACAGCATATGAGAGGAAGATCACAGAAGAGACTGTGGACCTGTGAATCCAAAGACAGTGCTTTGAAGGGGTCACCTTGGGGACTGAAGACATGTGACCTCAGGTACAGGGTCTGAAAAGTTGTCACCATGGAAACTATGGACAGGTGACATCAGGTGTAGGATTTGTGAGGGGAGGTTACCCTGAAGACTGTGGACAAGTGACCTCAAGTACTCAAACAGGTGTGGTGATTCACCCTGAAGTCTGTAAACATGTGGCCACGGGTACAGGGTCTGGGGGGGAGGGGGGCAGGTGTCACCCTGGAGACTGTGGACATGTGACCAGAGCTAAAAGTTTTGATGAGGTGAGGTCACCCTAGAGACTGTGGACATGTGACCCAAAGTAAAAATTCTGGTGAGGTGGGGTCACCCTGGAGACTGTGTACATGTGACTCAACATGTATGCTCTGGGAGGAGAGGCTACCCTAGAAACTAGAAATGTGATCCCAAGTACAGGGTCTGGGAGAGATGTTATCAAGCAGACTGTGGACATGTGACCCCAGGTGCAGGTACTTCTGAAAGTTCAACCTGGAGCCCATGGACGAGTAACTCCAGGTGAAGGGTCTGGGAAGGGTTTACCCTGGAGACCATGGATGTGAGAATCCAGGTGCAGGGTCTGGGAGGATGGTCATCCTGAAGACTGTGGCTGTGGATACTCCATACAGAGTCAGAGAGGTTTTGTCACCCTGGAGGATGTGGACATGTGACCCCATGTACACAATCTGGGGCATATTGTCACCCTGGATACTATGGACCTGTGACCACAGATGCAGGGTCTGGGGGGAGGGGAGATTGTGGAGTAAGCCTGGATACTGTGGACATGTGACCCCAGACAAAGGGTCTGGGGAGAAGTCACTGTAGAGACTGTGGAAATGTGCCCCAGGTCCAGGGTCAGGAGGGATCAACCTGGAGACTCAGGACATGTAATCCCATGGGGCCAGCCTGGGAACTGGGGACATGTGACCATAGGTCCAAGGTCAAGGAAGGGGATACCTTGGAGCTTGTAAACATGCCAACCCCAAGGTCGGGGAAGTGGTGTCTCTCTGGATATGGTTGAAGTGTGTCCCATGTACAGGTTCTGGGAGGTATGGTCACCCTTGAAACTGTGGAAGTGTTACCCCAGGTACAGGGTCTGGGAGGGTGTCTCCCTGGAGAATGTTGACTGTGAACCCAGGTGCTGTGTGTGGTTGGGGGCGACATAGGAAACTGGAAATGTGAACCCAGGTACAAGTTTTGATGAGTTGGGGTCACCCTGGAGACTGTCAACATCTGAACCCAGGTTCATGGTCTGGGATGATGTCACCAAGGAGAATCCTGACATGTGACTCCAAGTGCAGGTACTTTGAAGAGGTCTCCCTGGAGCTTGTGGACATGTGATGCCAGGTACAGGGTCTGGGAGGGGAGTACCCTGGAGACTATAGACCTATGACCCTAGGTACAGGGTCTGGGGATTGGGCATCACCCTTGATACTTTGTATGTGTGACCCCAGGTACAGTGGCTGTGAAAAGTCACCCTGGGACCTCTAAACATGTGACTCCAGGTACAGGGTCTGGGAACATGTCACCATGCAGACTGTGGACTTATGATTCTAGTTGCAGGGTCTGGTGTATGGGGTCACCATGAAGATTGTGGACATGTGACCCCATTTACAGGGTCTGGGTTGTATCACCCTGAAAACTGTGGACTTGTGACCCCAGGTTCAGTGCTTAGAAGTGGTGGGCACCCTGGAGACTTGGACGTGTGACCACAGTCAAAAGGTCTGGTGAAATGGGATAACCTAGAGATTGTGCATATGTGACTCCAGGCACAAGTTCTTGTGAGGGGGGATCACCCTGGACACTGTGGACCTGAGAGACAAGGTGCAGTGTCTGGGAAGGTTGTCATCCTTGAGACTGTGGTGTGTGACCCAAGAAGCAGGTTCTGTGAGGGCTCACCATGGATACTGTGGATGTGTGATGCCAGTTTTAGTTTCTGTTGAGGGGGGATCCCTGAAGACTTGGAGGTGTGACCCCATTTAGAGCATCTGGGGGGTGTCACCCTGTAGACTTTGGACTGTAACCCCAGGTATGGGATCTAGGGAGAGGTGTCTCCCTGGAGACTGTGGACATGTGAACCCAGGTGCAAGCTCTGGGAGGGGCTCATGCCTGAGACACCAGGTGTAGGGTCTGGGAGGCAGGGTCACCATGGAGACAACATGTGACCTGAGGTGCAGGTTTGCGAAGGATTCACCATGGAAACTCTGAACATGTGACCACAGGGGCAGCTATTGGGTAGGGTCACCCTGGAGACTGTGTACGTGTATCCCCCAGGTACAGGTTCTAGGAGGGTGTCACTCTGGAGAATGTAGACATTTAACCCCATGAAGTGTCAGGGAGATGGTCACCCTAGAGACTGTAGACTTGTGATCCCAGGTGCAGGGTCTGGGAGGTGGGGTCATCCTGGAGACAGTGGACACATGACCATAGATGCAGAATTTGGGAAGGAGATCACCCTAGAGACTGGACATGTGATGCCAGGAACACTCCGGAGAGGAGTCACCCTGGAGACTACAGGCTTTTTCCCAAGTAGAGTCTGGGAGGGAGGGTCACTATGAAGACTGTGGACATGTGTTCTCAAGTGCTGCATAGGGGAGGGGGTCACCTTAGATATTGTGGACGTGTTATCACAGGGACAGGGCCTGGCAGCTGTGGTCACCCTGGAGACTGGATGTTTGACCACTGTTGAAAGATCTGACGGGTGGGTTACACTAGATCCTGTGGACATGTGTGCCCAGGTACAAGTTCTAGTGAGATGGGGCCATACTGGAGACTGTGAACCTGTGACCCCATGGCAGCCTCTGGGACATTTGTCACCCTAGATACTTTGAAGGTAAAACCTCAGGTGTAGGGTCACCCTGGAGATGGTGGACTTTGTGACAGCAGTACGGCACCTGGGAAACATGTGACCTCAGGAACATCTTGGGAGGGTGTCACCCTGGAGACAGTGGATGTATGACCCCAGATACAGGGTCTTGGGTGGTATCACCCTTGAGATTGTGAATGTGACCCCAGATTCAGGATCTGGGAGGATATGTCACTCTGGAGCCTGCAGACATGTGACCCCCGGTGAAAGGTCTGAGAGGTGGGATCACTCTGAAGACCGTGGACATGTGACCCTAGTTTCAGGGTCTGTGAGGGGTGTCACCCTGGAAACCGTGTATGTGTAACAACAAGTACAGGTTCTGGAGGATGAGTTTATCCTGGATACAGTGGATGTGTGACCCAGGAACAGGGTCTGGAAGGTGGTCATCCTGGAAACTGCAGACATTTGAATGTAGGAAGAGGGTCTTTGAGAAAGTGATCATCATGGAAACTGTGGACATATGACCCCAATAACAGTGTCTGGGAAGGGTATACCCTAGAGACTGTGGACATGTGACCACAGGTACAGGGTTTGTGAGGTGGAGTCATGCTGACAACTGTGGAAATGTAACCCTAGATGCAGGGTCTGGAGCTGGGGTCACCCTGGAGACTGTGGACCTGTGACCCAAGGTACAGAGTCATGAAGGTGGTTTCACCCTGGAGACTGTGGATATGTGGACCCAGGTACAGGGTCTGGGGAGGGGGTATCACCCTGGAAACCCTGTATGTATGCTCCAAAGTACAGTGTTTGGCACTGGAATCACTCTGGAGACTATGGATTGTGACCCCAGGTAATGGTTCTGGGGAGGGGAATCACTGTGGAGACTGTAGATGTATGAACACAAGTACAGGGTCTGGAGGACGGGTTCACCCTGGAGACTGTGGATGTGTGACCCAGGTACAAGGTGTGGGAATTGGTCATCCTGGAGACCGATGACATTTGACCACAGGCACAGGATCTGGGACGGAGAAGGCAATGGCAACCCACTCCAGTACTCTTGCCTGTAAACTCCCATGGATGGAGGAGCCTGGTAGGCTGCAGTCTATGGGGTCACGAAGAGTTGTACATGGCTGAGCAACTTCACTTTCACTTTTCACTTTCATGCATTGGAGAAGGAAATGGCAACCCACTCCAGCGTTCTTTCCTGGAGAATCCTGGGAACGGAGGAGCCTGGTAGGCTGCCGTCTATGGGGTCACACAGAATCAGATACAACTGAAGTGACTTAGCAGCAGCAGCAATAGGATCTGGGATGGGGGCATTTGTCCTCACTGGGGCATGACTCGGTCCTCACTAGGGTCTGACTCAAATCCTCACTAGGGCCTGACTCTGTCCCCACTTGGGCCAGTATCTGTCCTCACTGGGGCCTGACTCTCATCCTCACTAGGCCTGACTCTGTCCTGGTTGGGCCTGTCTCTGTCTCTGTCCTCACTAGGGCCTGATATTGTCCTCACTGGGGCCTAACTCTGTCGTCACTAGGGCTTGACTCTGTCCTCACTGGGGCCCGACTCTGTCCTCACTGGAGACTGACTCTGTCCTCACTGGGCATGACTCTCGTCTTCACTAGGACTTGACTCTCTCTTCACTTGTTCCTGACTCTCATCTCTGAACCACATTACTCTGTCCTCACTGAGCCAGACAGTGTTCTCACTGGGCCCTGACTCTACTCCTCAGTAGGCACTGACTCTGCCCTAGCTGGGCCTGATTCTGTCCCCACTACCGACTGTCTCTGTCCTTACTGAGACCAGACGCTGTCCTCACTGGGGCCTGACTCTTTCCTCACTAGGGCTGGAATTGGTCCTCGCTAGGGCCTAACTCTGTATTCCCTGGAAGCTGACTCTATCCTTGGGGACTGACTCTGTCCTCGCTGAGGCCTGACTCTCATCGTCATTAGGGCCTGACTCTGTCCTCACTAGGGCCTGCTCTTTCCTCACTGGTGCTTTACTCTCATCCTCACTTGGCCTGACTCTGTCCTCTCTAGTGTCTGCTGTCATCTCTGAAAGATTCACTCTGTCCTCACTGGAGCCTTACTCTGTCCTCTCTGGGCCTGACTCTGTCCTTACTAGGGCCTGCTCTGTCCTCTCTGGGCCTGACTCTCGTCCTCACTGGGGCATGAATCTGCATGCACTGGGCCTCACTCTCATCCACACTAGGTTATGATTCTGTCTTCACTGAGGCTAGAATCTGTCCTCACTGGGGCTTGACTCTGTCCTCACTTGGCCTGACTCTGTTCTTGGGGACTGACTCTGTCCTCACTAGGGCCTGACTCGGTCCTCACTGGGGCCTGACTCTCCTCCTCACTAGGCCCTGACTCTGCTTAGCTGAGTCTGATTCTGTCCTCACTACAAACTGACTGTCCTCACTGGGGCTTGACTCTGTCCTCACTAAGGTCGGAATTGGTGCTCTCTAGGGCCTGACTCTGTGCTCACTGGAGGCTGACTCTATCCTTGGGGACTGACTCTGTCCTCACTTGGGCCTGACTTGGCCCTCACTCAGGCTTGACTCTGTCCTCATTAGGCCCTGCTCTTTCCTCACTAGTGCCTGACTCATCCTCACTTGGCCTGACTCTGTCCTTGGGGACTGACTCTGCCCTCTCTAGTGTCTGCTGTCATCTCTGAAAGACTCACTCTGTCCTCACTGGGGCCTGACTCTGTCCTCTCTGTGTCCTGACTATCACTGGGCCTGACTCTTATCCTCACTAAGGCCACACTCTGTCCTCTCTGGGCTAGACTCTGTTCTCAGTAGGGCCTCACTCTGTCCTCACTGGGCCTGACTCTCATCCTCATGAAGGACTCACCCTGTCCTCGTGGGTCCTACTCTGTTTGCACTAGAGCCTGACCCTGTCATCACTATGGCCTGACTCTTATCCTCACTAGGGCCTAATTCAGTCCTCACTTGGGCCTGACTCTCATTCTCACTAGGACTGTCTCTCATCTATGAACAGCTTCACTCTGTCCTTTCTGCAGCCTGACTCTTTCGTCATGGAGGCCTGACTCTCCTCTCTGAACCACATTACTTTGTCGTCACTGTGGCCTGACTCTCCTCCTTGGGGCCTGACTGTCATCCTCACTGTGGCCTGACTATCCTAGCTGGGCCTGACTTTCATCCTCACTGGTCCTGAATCTCGTCTTTAAAGAGCCTCACTCTGTTCTCACTGGGGCCTGACTCTGTCATCACTAAGACCTCCTCTGTCCTCACTGAGGCCTGACTCTGTCCTTACTAGGGCCTGCTCTCTCCTCTCTGGGCCTGACTCTTGTCCTCACTGGGGCATGAATCTGCATGCACTGGGCCTCACTCTCATCCACACTAGGTTATGATTCTGTCCTCACTGGGGCCGAAATCTGTCCTCATTTGGCCTGACTCTGTCCTTGGGGACTGACTCTGTCCTCAGTGGGGCCTGAAGCTGTCGTAACAAGTGCATGACTCTTTCCTCACTGGGGCCTGACTCTGTCCTTACTAGGGCCTGATGTTTGCTCTGAACAGCCTCACTCTATCCTCACTGGCTCATAACTCTGTCCTCAAGTGGACCTGTCTCTGTCCTCACTGGGCCTGACTCTGTCGTCAACAGCGCCTGAACCTGTCCTCTCAGGGGCCTGACTCTCATCCTCACTGGGCCTGATTCTTGTCCTCACTAGGGCCTGAATCTGTCCTCACTACAACCTGACTCTTTCCTCACTGGGGCCTGACTTTCCTCCTCACTAGGCCCTGACTCTGCTTAGCTGAGTCTGATTCTGTCCTCACTACGAACTGACTCGGTCCTCACTGGGGCTTGACTCTGTCCTCACTAAGGTCGGAATTGGTGCTCTCTAGGGCCTGACTCTGTGCTCACTGGAGGCTGACTCTATCCTTGGGAATTGACTATGTCCTCACTTGGGCCTGACTTGGCCCTCACTCAGGCCTGACTCTGTCCTCATTAGGCCCTGCTCTTTCCTCACTAGTGCCTGACTCATCCTCACTTGGCCTGACTCTGTCCTTGGGGACTGACTCTGCCCTCTCTAGCACCTGACTGTCGTCTCTGAAATCCTCACTCTGTCCTCACTGGGGCCTGACTCTGTCCTCACTGCCTCCTGACTATCACTGGGCCTGATTCTTATCCTCATTAAGCCCTGACTCTGTCCTCACTAGGGCCTGACTCTGTCCTCACTAGGACCTGACTCTCATTCTCATTGGAACCATCTCTCATCTCTGAAGAGCCTCACTCTGCCCTCACTGGGGCTTGACTCTCATCTCTGAACTGTATTACTCTGTCCTCACTATGGCCTGACTCTCCTCCCTGGGACCTGACTCTATCCTCACTGGGGCCTGACTCTCATCCCCACAAGTCCTGACGCTATCCTAGCTGGGGCTGACTATTATCCTCACTGGCCCTGAGTCCCGTCTTTGTAGAGCCTCGCTCTGTTCTCACTGGGGCCTGACTCTTTCCTCTCTAGAGCCTGCAATGTCCTCACTGGACCTGACTCTGTCCTCACTAGGGCCTGACACTAACCTCACTGGGCACTGACTCTGTCCTCTTCACTAGGACCTGACTCTCTCCTCACTAGGGCCTGACTCTGTGCTCACTAGGGCCTGACTCTCACTATGAACAGCTTCACTGTCTCCTCACTGGTCCCAAATATGTCTTCACTACGGCTTGACTCTCGTCTCTGAACAGCCTCACTCTGTCCTCACTGGCTCATGACTCTGTCCTCACTAGGGCCTGATTTGTTTTCATTAGGGCTTGACTCTCCTCTCTGGACTGCTTCAGTCTATCCTCACTGGTACCTGACTCTGTCCTCACTGGGCCATTAATCACATTCTCACTAGACCCTGAGTCTTTTCTTCACTGGGTCCTGACTAAAGTCCTCTCTACAGCTGTTGTGTCCTCACTACAGACTGACTCTTATCCTCTTTATGGCTTAAGTCTGTCCCTGACATGCCTGATACTTTTCTTCACTACATACTGATTCTTGTCCTAATGGTGTGTAACTCTGGTCATCAATAGGCTGTGAGTTTGGTCCTCACTGGCACCTGACTCTGGTCCTCCCTACAGCCTGACACTGGTCCTCCTAGGCCACGAGTGTGGTAAATGGGTCCTGACTTGGGTCCTCACTTTGACCTGACTCTGACCCTCTCTATAGCCTGACTCTTGTCCTTTAATGGCCAGATACATAGACTCACAAATCCTGACTCCCGTCCTCTCTAGGCCCTGATCTCTTCCTCACTACAGTGACTCTGTCCTCACTAAAGCATGATCCTCATCACTAGGACCTGAAATTCATTTCTACAAGGGCCTGACTTTCATCTTCACCATGTCCTCACTCTGGCCTCACTCTGGTCCTCACTAAGTCCTCTGATCCACTAGGGCCTGATCACTAGTGCCTGCCTCTCATCTTCAGTAAGGCCAGCTCTTGCCCTCACCATGGCCTGACTCTGTCCTTATGACCTGACATTTTGTGTCACCATGACCTGATTCTGACTCACTGGTTCGTGAATTTTGTCGTCACTGGAGATTGACTCTGTCTGTTCTTCCCTGGGCCCGATTGACTCTGTCTGTTTTCCCTGGGCCCTGACTCTGGTCCTCACTGGGGCCTGACTCTGGTGCTCTCTATGGCCTGAGACTCTACCTGTCTGCAACCTGACCCATTTCCTCACTGGGCCTCACTCTGGTCTTCATTAGGCCTTGATTCTGGTTCTCGCTACAGACTGATCCTGCCTCATTTACAACACCATTCTCATCATCACTAGGGCCAAAAGTCATGTCTACTAGGGCCTGACTAGGGACTGATTTCCTCACAAGGGACTGATTTCATCCTCAGGATGGCCTCACACATGTCCTCACTACGTCCTCACACTAGTGGTCACTCTGGCCTCACTCGGGTTCTCTCTGGCATCACTCTGGCCCTCCCATTGGTCCTCTCTACAGTCTCACGCTGTTCTTCACTACTACCTGACTTTGGTCCTCACTGTGGCCTGATTCTCATCCTCATTATGATCTCAATCTGGTCCTGTCTATAGCCTGACTCTTGTCCTCACTGGGCTCTGATGCTAGTCTTCACTTCAGCCTGCCTCTGGCCCTCACTATTGCCTGACGTTAGTCCTCACTAGGGCCTGACTCTCGTCCTCTCTTTTTTTCTGACTCTTGTCCTCTCCACCTCCTGATTCTTCTCTTCATTAGTCTCTGACTCAGGTTTTCACTGAGTCCTGAGTCTGGTCCTAACTCAGCCCTGATTATGGTCCTCACTGGGGCCTGACACTTTTCCTCACTTTGTCCTGGCTCTTGTCCTCAACAGGGCCTGACTCTGTCCTCTGCCCGACACTTTGTGTCACTGCTTCCTGACTCATTGCTTCACTGGGCCATGAAACATGTCCTCCCTAGAGACAGACACTGCTCCTCACTGGGCTCTGATTTGGGTCCTCACTACAGCCTAACTCTGGTCCTGACCATGTCAAGACTTGTTTCAATCAGGCCTGATTGTCATGCTCACAAGGACCTGATTCTCGTGCTCTACACCCTAACTCTCTTCCTCTTTAGGCATTGTTTCTCTTCCTCACTGGATATGATCCTGGGCCACTCTCTGCTTGAATCTGGTCCTTTCAACATCCTGAATCTGGTCATCTATACAGTGTGAATCCTGTCTTCTGACAGCCCAACTCTTTGCCTCACCATCGCCTGGCATTTTGTTTCACTGGGTCTGACTTTGGTCCTCACAACACCCTGACTCTTTGCCTCACTGGTAACTGACACTGGTCCTCAGTGGGCCCTGATGCTGGACATCACTGCAGCCTTAATATGGCCCTCAGTTTTGAACTGTGGTGTTGGAGAAGACTCTTGGGAATCACTTGGACTGCAAGGAGATCCAACCAGTCCACCCTAAAGGAGATCAGTCCTGAGTGTTCATTGGAAGGACTAATGCTGAAGCTGAAACTCCAATACTTTGGATACCTCATAGAAAGAGTTGACTTATTGGAAAAGACCCTGATGCTGGGAGGGATTGAGGGCAGGAGGAGAAGGCGATGACAGAGGATGAGATGGCTGGATGACATCACCAACTCAATCGACACGAGTTTGAGTGAAATTCGGGAGCTGGTGATGGACAGGGAGGCCTGGTGTGATGTGATTAATGGAGTCACAAAGAGTCAGACATGACTGAGTGACTGAACTGAACTGAACTGAACTGATGTCCTGTTTCAGGTCCTCATTACAGTCTGAGTCTCATCCTACTAGGGCCTGACTGTTGTCTTGCCTATATCCTGCCACTCGCCCTAACTATATCTGACCCTGGACCTCAGTGTGCCCTGAGTCTCATCCTCACTGGACCCTGATTCTGATCCTCACTACATCTTGACTCTGATCCTCACTAGGGCCTGACTCATCGTCAGTTTGGACTGACTGTCATTTTCACCACGGCCTGACTCTTAGAAAAGGCCTGAGACTTTGGGTCACCATGACTAACTCTTTGCCTCACTCTCATAAATCTTGTCCTCACAGGACGTTGACACTGCTGCTCACTCACAGCTGAATCTGGTCCTCACTACCTGACCCTGGTCCTAAGTGGCCTCTCACTCTAGTCTTCTCTATGGCCTGACTCGGTCATCTCTAAGGCCTGGAACATTGCCTCACTTTGATTGCGGTCTTCATTAGGCCCTGATTCTGGTCCTCACACTGACTGATTCTTTCCTCACTGCAGCATGATCCTCATCATCACTAGGGCTTGAACCTTTTCTAATAGGGCCTGACTCTCATCCTCACATTGGGCTAACTGTCATCTTCTGTAGTGATAGACTCTCATCCTCACTTCTGTCTGACTCATCCTTCAGTTCAGCTCAGTTCAGTTCAATCGCTCAGTCATGTCCAACTCTTTGCAGCCCCAAGAATCACAGCACACCAGGCTTCCCTGTCCATCATCAACTCCCGGAGTTCACTCAAACTCATGTCCATCAAGTTGGTGATACCATCCAGCCATCTCATCCTCTGTTGTCCCCTTTTCCTGCTACCCCCAATCCCTCGCAGCATCAGAGTCTTTTCCAGTGAGTCAACTCTTCTCATAAGATGTCCAAAGGAAGGCTTTCTTGTTTCTCCTTGCTATTTGGAACTCTGCATTCAGATTCTCTTCTTTTCACAGCTGTTTTTAAGGCCTCCTCAGACAGCCATTTTGCTTTTTTGCATTTCTTTTCCATTGAGATGGTCTTGATCCCTGTCTCCTGTACAGTGTCATGAACTCCCATCCATAGTTCATCAGGCACTCTATCATATCTAGTCCCTTAAATTTATTTATTACTTCCACTGTATAATCATAAGGGATTTGATCTAGGTCATACCTGAATTGTCTAGTGGTTTTTCCCACCTTCTTCAATTTAAGTCTGAATTTGGCAATATGGAATTCATGATCTGAGCCGCAGTCAGCTCCCGGTCTTGCTTTTGCTGACTGTACAGAGCTTCTCCATCTTTGTCTGCAAAAAAATATAATCAATCTGATTTCGGTGTTGACCATCTGGTAATGTCAATGCATAGAGTCCTCTCTTGTGTTGTTAGAAGAGGTGTTTGCTATGACCAGTGCATTTTCTTGGAAAAAACTCTCCTACCCTTTGCCCTGCTTCTTTCTGTACCCCAAGGCCATATTTGCCTGTTACTCCAGGTGTTTCTTGACTTCCTACTTTTGCATCCCAGTCCCCCACCTGTACTCTATGGCTTGACACTTTCAGTCCTGTCTCCTGACTCTTTGCCTCACTGAGTCATGAATCTTGTCCTCACTGAAGACTGGCACTGTTCCTCACTGGGCTCTGATTTTGGTCCTTTTACAGTCTGACTCTTGTCCTCATTATGGCGTTAACTCAATGGGCCTGACTCTCGTACTCACTAGGACATGAGTCTCACCTCAGTACACCTTATGTCTATTTCTCACTAAGCACTGATTCTTTTCTCTCAGGGCTCTGCTACTGATCTGCTCTACAGCTCGACTCTGGTCCTTTCTACATCCTCTGTAGGCCCTGTCTCTGGTCCTCTCTATGGCCTGACATTTTGGCTCACTACAGCCTGACTCTGCCTCACCGGGAGGACAGTGGTCCTCCATGGGCCCTGACGCTGGACATCACCTAGCCTAAGTATGGTCCTCACTATGTCCTGATTCTGATCTTCACCAGGGTCTCAGTCTCATCCTTACTAGGGCTTAAGTGAGCATGAAGGTCAGGCCCTATTGAGGAAGAGAAGCTTCCATAGCGTGGACCAGAGTCAGATCATAGTTAAGACCATTTCAGGGCCCAGTAAAGAACAGTGTCAACATGCAGTGAGGACCAGAGTCAGGCCATATTGAGGATCAGAATGAGGGAGGTCCCAGTGAGGATCCAGACACAGGTCCCAGTGAGGAACCAACACAGGGCCCTGTGAGAAGCAGAGTCTTGCACAAAGTGTGAGGCAAAGCACTTTGCATCCTAACACTCGTCCTCACTAGAGGCTGACTCTGTATCTCGCTGAGCACTGATTCTGGTCCTCACTACATATCGACTGTGATCCACACTAAGGCTGGACTCTTGTTCTCACTTTGGCCCGACTCATCCTCACAGTGCCTGACTCTCATCTTCACTTTGGATAAAAATTTTCAAGTAGTGGGTTAGTCTCAGCAAATACAATGCTGAAAAGCCTATGTTCCTTTGTTGAATGAATGGCAATAAATAGAGTGTTTTTCAGGTGTATATCTTTCAGCAACTGTCTAGATTCTAAGATGTGAGAATGTCATGTTTCCACAGAAGCTCTAATTTCCAGAGTCACAGCCAAGATATTTCTCTGCATTTTCCAAACCTTATGAACCTACTCCTAGGTCATACTGTGACTGCCCAGGAGGAAACAGGCTGTCGGAATGTGTCTGAGAATGCTGAGTGCCATCTAGTGTTGTTATCAAATGAGTTGACATGCCACTGTAAATGATCTAGCAGCAAGGAATTGCAAGCCACCTGCTTGCTTCAGAAATACCGAAGGTTTGACCAAAGATATTGTCACAAGTAAGGAAAGAGCAATTGGATAGATTTTCAGGAAGTTGCTAGGCCACACCATTTTAGGACCAGCCAAGAAAATATGCTAATTTTGCCACCAAGGTCCAGGATCCAGGTTCACACTCAATTTGTGTTTCTGCAGTATACAAGAATTTTCCAGACAGACCTAGGATCACTGGATCTCTTCTACAGAGAAAACTTGATGGGACAGATTTTTGGATGTTTGTTTGCTTTTCCCTATGAGTGTGGGAGTCTTCTCTATGATGACACAGTCAAGAGAAATTATTACTGAAAAATGACTTCCAAGTAAGCATTTTCAAACAGTGTGTTACTCTCAGCACACAGAATGTTGGGAAAGTTATGCTCCTTTGATGAATGAAAGGTATAAAAAAAAAATTAGTGTTTTTCAGGCATCTATTTATCAGGAAGTCTAGATTCTAAGATATGAGAACTCCAGGTTTGTACAGAGGCCTTTATTTCCAGACTCATAGCCAGTACGCTTCCCTGCACTTTCCAAGCCTTGTGAGCCCATTTCTAGCTCATATTGGGTCTGCCCATGAGGAAACAGGCTTGGGAAATTATCTAAGAGTACTGAGTACCATACTGCTGTTACCTAGATTAGTTGACATTCTAATGGAAATGATCCTGCCCCAAGGAGTTTCAAGCCACCTACTCAAATCAGAAATTGGAAAGGTTTGACCAAACCTATTGATGTCATTAAGTAGGAAAACATCAACTGGATGGATTATTAGGCAGCTGCCAGCCCATGCCTTTTTAGGGCCATCAGAGAGAAAATGCTAATTTTGCCAGCAAGGTCCAATATCCAGTTTCACACTCAGTATGTTTCCCTGTAGTATCCAAGAATTATCCAGACAGACCTAGGATCACTCAGTCATTCCTACAGAGAAACGTTGACGAAGTGGGTTTTGTTTGTTTGTTTGTTTTCCTTGTAATTACACTATTCTTTCCTACTGTGACAGTCAAGAGGAGAATTTTTTACTTAAAAATGACCTCCAGGCAAAAATTTACAAATATTGGGTTGCCCTCAGCAAACAGAATGCTGGGAAACATACATTCTTTCAGTGAATGAAGGCAAGAAAAGAGAGTGCCAAAGGCATTTCTTCCTGTGACTGCCAGGGGTTTGCACTTTGATGCCTGAAATTCTCTCTTCCTTATGCCCCCAATTTCACTTAAGTATCTGCATTTTCTAAAGCACAGGTCCTTGCTTATTAATGCTACAAAGTCATCTGACAGTGTAATTTCGCTCACTTGGGATAAAAACAAGTCCAGCAGAAGCCCTCACGGAACAGTCTTTCCTGAATTTATTTCTAAGGGAATGGTGTAGTGTGATCTAGGAGTGCCTCTACACAGCTCAGAACCTGTGGGAAAACATTTTTCTGAACCTAGAACTCTATATCTGAAGAGAAACTATCATTTTTCGTGTAACAAATCTAGAATACTTGCAATCTCCAACCTAATGGGAAACATTGGTGCATTTACCCCTTCTTTATGACAACAAGCTTCAACAAGTATTTGTATTTTCTGAGAAAAGCTGCTTGCCATTTCTTGCTGGGAAGTCCTCTGACAGTACATTTTTAGCCAAACAGGGTAAAAACAGATCTAATGTCATCATATATGGATCATACATTGAATGAATTTACAGAGCTTTGAAAATATAGGGAGATGAGTTTTGTGAACCTGGAATTGAGGTATGATATCCAAAATCAGTCATTTACCCTGTGAAACCTATAGAATTGCAACATGCAACCTGTCAGAAACACACACAAGCCTATTCTACTCTTCAATCCTAGAACCACTTCTTTAATTAGTTGATCTTTTCAAAAAATCAGGGCCTCCCTGGTAACTCAGAGGGTAAAGCATCTACCTGCCATGCAGGAGATCTGGGTTCAATGCCCATGCTGGGAAGATCCCCTTGAGAAAGAAAAGGCAGCCAACTCCAGTACTCTTGCCTGCAAAATGCCGTGGACAAAGGAGCCTGGAGGGCTACACGACTGAGCAACTTCACTTCTCCTGAATCAGGCTGCTTGGCACTTCTTTCTACAAGGTCAGGACAGTACATTTCACCTAATAGGCTTGCCCGTCCAGATTCACACAGCACTCTCCACAGATATCTTGGCTTCTCAAATGAGACCATGTCTGTGCACTAGCAGTGCCTTTATGCAGTTCTAAATGTGCAGGGAAATGTGTTATCTTGAAACTGGAATTTCAGGCAATATGTCAAAATCAGTATATTCCTCCTGTGAAATCAGTAGACTTGCATATTCAGACCAGCCAGGAAAACACACTGGTTCATTTTCCTGTGCATTATGACAACAGCTTTGGTCCATTCTTTGAGTTTTCTGAAAGGAACATGCTGCTGGCCACTTCTTACTGGGGAAGCAAGACCAGTCCAGTTTCACCAAATTAGGCTAATAGGTATGGCAGTCAACACTCACAGAACACTCCCCCACTGAATTCTCAGAGCACTCCCCACTGAACTCTACTCATGGAATGATACAATCTGCCTTTGAGTTTTCTTAGACAGCTTTCTGACTACAGGGACATATGTTTTTGTTAGCATGGGATTTGGAGGCTAAGAGCAGAAGCAGCATTTCTTCGTGTGACTGCTGGTGGTTGCACTCTGACACCTGAAATAAATGAGTTCATTTCTCTCTCCCTTAAGCCCACAGCTTTGCTTAAGTATCTGCATTTTCTGAAAGCACAGGTCCTTGCTTATTAAGGCTACAAAGTCATCTGACAGTATAATTTCACCCACTCAGGGTAACAAAAAGTACAGGAGAAGCCCTCATGGAACATTCTTCTCTGAATTCTTTTTAAAGGGAACGGTGCAGTGTGATCTAGGTGTGCTTTTGCACAGCTCAGAACCTGTGGGGAAACATTTTTCTGAACATAGAACCTGGTGCCTGAAGGGAAAGCAGCATTTTCACCTAACGAATCCAGAATACTTGCAGTCTCCAACCTGACAGGAAACATGCTGGTGCATTTTTCCCTTCTTATGACAAGTTTCAAGTATTTCTGTTTTCTGAGAGGAAAATGGTGCTTTCTATTTCTTACTGGAAAGTCCTCTGACAACATACATGGATTGTAGCTTTAGTCCTAGGAATGAATTTACAGAGCTTTGAAACTACAGGGAGACATGTTTTGTGAACCTGGAACTGAGGTATGATGTCAAAAATCAGTCATTTGCCCTGTGAAATCTGTGGAGTTGTAGCATGCAACCTGTTGGAAACAAACATAGGCTCATTCTACTTTTCAATCCTAGAACAGCTTCTTTAAGTAGCTGACTTTTCAAGGAATCAGATGGGCCTCCCTGGTGGCTTACAGGATAAAGCATTTGTCTGCAATTCAGGAAACCTGGGTTTGATCCCTGTCAGGAAGTTCCCCTGGAGAAGGAAATGGCAGCTCATTCCAGTACTCTTGGCTGCAAAATGCCATGGACAGAGGAGCCTGGTTGACTACCATCAAAGGAATTGCAAAGAGTGAACTGAGCAACTTCACTTCTGAATCAGGCTGCTTGGCACTTCTTTCTCTGAGGTCATCTGACAGTACATTTCAACTAATCAGAGTAAAACCAAGCTTGGCCATCTACATTCACAGAACACTCTCCACAGATATCTTGGCTTCTCAAGTGGGACAGTGTCTGTGGGCTAGGAGTGTCTTTACGCAGCTCTAAATGTGCCAGGAAACATGTTATCTCAAAGCTGGAATTCCAGGCCATATGGCAAAATCAGTATATTCCTCCTGTGAAAGCGGAAGAGTTACAGCCTCAGTCCAGCCAGGTAAGCACACTGGGTCATTTTTCTGTGCATTATGACAACAGCTTTAGTCCATTCTTTGAGTTTTCAAAAGGAACATGCTGCTGCCACTTCTTACCGAGAAGGCATCACCAGTCCAGTTTCACCAAATCAGGCTGTCAGACAACAAGCATGACAATGAACACTCACAGAATGCTCCCCACTGAACTCATAAAACTAGTCTTTACTCATGGAATGGTGCAATCTGTCCTTGGACTATCTTAGACAGCTTTCTAACTATAGGGACATTTGTTTTTGTACACATGGAATTTGGAGCCTAATGGTGGAAGCAGCATTTCTTCATATGACTGCAGGGTGCTTACTGTCTTAAACCTGAAAGGAAAGCACATGGGTTCATTTTTCTCTTCCTTACAGCTGCAGCTTCGCTTAAGGATCTGCATTTTCTGAAAGCATAGGCACTTGATTATTAATGCTACCAAATCATCTGACAGTGTAATTTCACCTACTCAGGATAACAACAGGTATGCCAGAATCACTCACAGAACACTCTTCCCTGAACTCTTTTCTAAGGGAAAGGTACGGTGTGTTCTAGGAGTGTCATTGCACTGTTCTGAACTTGTGACAAAACTTTTTTTCTACACCTAGAACTCAGGGGCTTGAGGAGAAAGCTGCATTTTCGCCTAACAAAACCAGAATACTTGCAGTCTCAAACATGAGGGAAAAATACACTGATACATTTTTCCCTTCTTTATACGATAGCAAGTTTCATTGCAGATCTCTCCTCTTTGCTTTGCAGACATGGAAAATGAAGGCCAGAGAAGATGCAGCAGTCCACAGCTGCATGCGGCCAACCAGGGCTGTAACTCAGATTGTAAAGCCATAGCACTTTAAAATTAGAAGGACCCTCAAAGATTACTTGATCCAGCACCTTTCTTTAGCAGATAGGAAATTAAGGCCCTCTTTGATTTTAGCTCTATAGTGGCTGGCACCTCATGAGTCTTAATCACCTTTCTACCCTTGATTCCCAGTGATGTCTGAACCATAAGATTTCGTGCCATTTTTTATGCCTCAGGGAGCTTTGTTAGAGAACAGCAGAGCTGGGACTCAGAGGTTCCGCCAGCTCCTATTCCACCACATGTGGGACTTCTTGGAAAAAGTAAGGACCAGCCTAGAGGTCAGTAGCTTCCAGCCTGTGTGTTACTCCACCATCAAGAAGCCCAGGAAAGAACTCATCTGGGGGTGTTGTTTGCAACACAGCTTTTAACATACACTCCTTTGCTTTTCAATGAGTCCACATGCTGCAAGGAAAGGGAGATTGCTGCTTGGGAGACAGCAGTGTCCTGCAGAGAAGAGGAGCAGGCCAGGAGCTCCATGGCCAGGGGAACATGGGGGCAGGAACACAGCGGCTTCGCGGTGTGGAGCTTGGGCCAGAGCCACCCAGGTTTGTGC
This sequence comes from Madoqua kirkii, assembly GCA_006408675.1. Classification (NCBI taxonomy): domain Eukaryota; kingdom Metazoa; phylum Chordata; class Mammalia; order Artiodactyla; family Bovidae; genus Madoqua; species Madoqua kirkii. The sequence goes on along the minus strand of SJYC01118278.1, from coordinate 10,165 downwards.
AGGAGAATGTTCTCTGCATAATGAAATGGCTCCATTTGGTCTTCTCTGTGCTCATAAAAGTACGACTTTGTTTCAACTTGTCGTTATTTTCAACCACTGGTCTTTTAGTTCCACCATGAAAACAAGTAGAATGTTTGTGTATCTTGGGACTTCTCATCCACCAAAGAAAGCATGGTATGTTAGCTGCTAAAAAGCCAGAGGCTGACATTTGAGGCTCTCCTGCCTTGAGCACAATAGCATCCTTCTTTTTTAAAAAAAAGAACAATGTAAATCATTTGCTGAAACTCAGATTTGTCCCCTCATGTCTGGGTATCACATGCCATTTGGCACAATGATACTCTCCACTGACTCCCTTCTTCTTCAGGGTTCAGCTTTTCTCTCTGACTTTCTGCCTTGATGTTGATTGGGTCCTCATCCACTTTGCATAACTTAGTAGCCAGGGCAGCAGATAATGAGGATCGTCCACGTGAATGGTCAGTTTTAGAAACTGAACATCTTTGCTTGCACATCTAAATGCATGTCGTTGTAGCTTGGTGGTGGTTTAGTCACCATGTTGTGTCTGACTCTTGTGACCCCATGAGCTGTAGCCACCATCCTCTTCTATCCATGGGATTTCCCGGGCAAGAATACTGGAGTGATTGCCATTTCTTTCTCCAGGACATCTTTCTGACCCAGGGATCAAACCCACATCACCTGCAAAGCTCTGTTGTAGCAGTTTAAGTCCATTTGTTTTAATGGTCTTCTTAGAATGGAAAGTTGTGATCAATGGCTGGGCTGGGCGCTGACAGATCCACAGAAGAAAGTATATTCTGGGATTGTCCAGTGTTGGCCAGGGATGTTGCTTTTGCTGCTGCTGCTACTAAGTTGCTTCAGTCATGTCTGACTCTGCAACCCCATAGACAGAAGCCAACCAGGCTCCCCCGTTCCTGGGATTCTCCAGGCAAGAACACTAGAGTGGGTTGCCATTTCCTTCTCCAATGCATGAAAGTGAAAAGTGAAAGTGAAGTCACTCAGCCATGTCCGACTCTTAGCAACCACATGGACTGCAGCCTACCAGGCTCCGCCATCCATTGGATTTTCCAGGCAAGAATACTGGAGTAGGGTGCCATTGCTTTCTCCAAGCAGGGATGTTAAAGACGACAAAAGTTCTAGAGCAGGAAGACATTCAAAGATTCTGATCAGATGCATTTCATATGTGAGGATAAGGGCACCTTGGAAGGTCTCGTCCAGAAGTCACAGAACTAGTTGCTGGCTGTAAAGTGAAAATCAGGTCTCTAGGCTCCTTTTGCTTCTGCAGGGTTGGGGAAGTCTTGTAGAAAGGCACAGATAGCCAAGCCATAAGTTTTCAATGTTAGTGAAAGATGGAAGAGCTCTTTTTCTGATGATAGTAGTCTGGCTTGTCTTGGTAGAAGTTTGGTTGAAACTGTGAGCAGAGGTCTTTCCAGATTCACAGACTGGAGACAAAAATTGTACATGCCAAGTTAGAAGGACCCTGGTCAACACCCTAGGCTTGAAAGGCCGTTGCTGAGGAGTGAGGGGGTAATCCAGTGTTCAGCCATCCCTCATAGGGTCTAGAATCCTGGTTCGAAGCATTTTAGCACCAATTAAATGAAGGGGACTTGGGATTGTCAGTGTGTCTTGTCTAGTTGCCAGTCAGAAGCAAAAATAAGCCAGTCTTCACTGGAGGAAAAGCCTCAGATCCTCACTCAAATTTTTCACATGTGATGTTCAGCACTCAATCAAAAGTAGCCAGAGTATAGGAGAAATCCCAGAACTGGAAACAGACCCTCCAACCATGAGAACACTTTTAGCCCCTTGCTGTTGTGCCTGCCCAGTGTCCCCAAGCAGCACCAACCCCTTCCTTTTGGTCAATGGAGGAGCCCCTTCTCCTGCCCAAAGCCAGACCCCCATGTGACCCACCTGTGTTCTGGACGCCCCACCCAGGTTATAGGGACACCCTCCTCCTCTTTCTCTTCTGCATCCTCAACCCTTCCCTTCCCAAGGGCTTTCTTTTCATTGACGTTTTAGCAAGTCCATCTCTGCAATGTGTGGTCTTGCCAAGGTCACCTACACCCTCCTTGTTACTCAGTTACTTCTCACTTATAGGGCTTATGCTGCTTGGCTTCTCTGGCGTCCAGCCCTGCAGGCCACACCCTCCTGCAGGTGCTGTCTTGTCTCTGGGGGCAGAGTCACCCTTTGCCTGTCCCTGAGAAGCTGGGGTTCTCTCCCAGGGCACCTCCTCGGCACCCCTCCCAGGACTGTCCCGGGCCCCAGTTCCTCTTTCCTTTTGTGGGCCGTTGACACCCAGGTCTTCACCCTCAGCCCAGCCTTCTCTTCTGAGCTCCAGATCCGCACAACCCACTGAACCCTGAGCTTGGACCCTTGAAGATCTGGCTTGCACCTCCAGGACAGCTTCAGAGCTAACCTTCTGTCCCCTGTCTGTCCGCACTGTGACCCTTAGCTCAGTTCATGACACCAGCCACCCCGTTAGATCAGCCACAGATCTGAGGGCCCCTGCGACTCTGTCTCCCTCCCCACATCCTGTCCATCATTGAGCCCCATCAGGTCTGTTTCCTTAAGCAGCTCTGAGCCCTTCACCCCTCGGTCCAACACCCAGACCGCCACCTGTCACCCCGCCACCTGCTCTCACCCCACTCTCCTTCCACGTGATCACAGGGACTCTCTTTGGCCTGATTGTCATTTCCCTGGCTTCCCCGATAGCTCAGTTGGTAAAGAACCTGATGCAGGAGACCCAGGTTCTATCCTTGGGTTGGGAAGATGCCCTGGAGAAGGGAAAGGCTACCCGCTCCAGTCATTTCCCTAAACAAACACCTCCAGTGTCCTTATGAAATGTCTCTATTTCTTTAAAATGAAAAGTTATTTTGGCTAACAAGTTCACTCTCCTCCCTCTGGCCCTGTGAACCTTCCCCCCAGCCTCACTTCCAGACCCAGCTTCACTCCTGCCCCCTGCACCCTGGGGGGCAGCAGCCAACAGAATGTCATCTGTACCCCACCCTGGTCTGTGTTGCTTGGTTGTGTGTTCCCAGAGCAGTCTACCTTTTCCTGGAATTACCCTGGAATATGGTCTTTACTTGCCTTGCTTGCTAAGTCACTTCAGTCATGTCTGACTCTTTGCGACCCCATAGACTATATCGCTTCAGACTCCTCTGCCCATGGGATTCTCCAGGCAAGAATACTGGAGTGGGTTGCTATGCCCTCCTCCAGGAGATCTTCCTGGGATCAAACCCATATGTCTGTTGCATGGGCAGGGGGGTTCTTTACCACTAGCGCCACCTGATGCTTGCCTTAATTCTTCTCAACTAATTCTTTTCTTCCAAGACTCTAAGTTCCATGCAGGCAGAGACCATGACTTGTCTTGTTCACCTCTGTGCCCGAGGACTATGCACTGTCCAGTGTGGGTGCTCAGAACACACATGTGGATGGGAGGAATGAGGTGGTGAGGAATGAGGTGGCTGCAAGCCCTGATCAGAAGCAGACATGGTTCTCCGGGCACATTCTGACTAGTGCTCATGTTGAGGGGTTAGAGGCACAGGGTTTATATGAACATTTCTCAACTCAGTTCTGATGCCAGAGTTAAAGCCAGAAGAGCCAGGGACTTCCCTAGTGGTCTAGTGTTTGAGAATCTACCTTGCAATGCAGGGGACTCAGGTTCAATCCATGGTGGGGGAACTAAAATCCCACATGGCACAGGGCAACTAAGCCCGTGCACCACCACAAAAGATCCCACATGACACAACTAAGACCTGATGCAGCCAAAACAGAAAGAAGACCCAAACTCCCCCTCAAGAAGTTACTCAGTGGAGCACTGAAGTGTGCATGGGCATGATTTATGGCAATGGTGTAATTCATGCTGTCACTCCTCTGCACCTACTTTTTTCGTGTCTCTTGCTCTTTTCCTCCTCTCTTTCTCTCCCACTCCATTTATTTCTGGTAACTCTAGTACCTGAGTTGTCTCTGGTGGAAATGTGGGTGCACTCAAAGGACCAGCAGGTGGCACTCTAGGACTGTTTGATAACTGTTCTTTTTTTTTTTTTTTGAGTGTTCTGTTCTCTTTGTTCAAGTTCATAAAGTAGGCAACCATTAGGCACAATTTCTTTGTGAAACAAAAAAGCCAGTTTTTGACTGAAAAGCAAACAGACAAAAAACAAGAACAAGAAAATAAAATTAAGAGAGTTGTCCGATCTTGCTATGCTTCCTTTAAGTGGATTCAAAGAAACTTATTTGGAGGCATTCTCTGAGGCTACCAGACCAGAGGTTTTCAAACCTTAGCATTATCCATGTGAAAAAAACAGGACCCTGGGCCCCAGTCAGACTACTAAGTTGACACCTGCGTTAGAAACGCCGCGGGAAGAAAAAGCCACCTCTAAGGACCATCCATGGAAACCTTCATTGGGCGGTCACTCTCGGACAGACTCCCGGAACGAGCGGGCAAGGGAAGAGAGTCTGCGAGGTATGGGAGGTGGGCACGAGGTTTTATAGTCAGGGCTGGCATTCAAGCCAGGTCCTCCCACATAAGGTAGGAAGTGCCGGGCTGTAGTCGTGATTGGCACTTTATTGAGCCAGGCCATGGGGTTGGTTCCCGGAAGTTTGGTCCGCTTCCGGTTCCTGTTTGGGCAGCGGCCAATCACCGGGACCCTTCACGACACTTTCTGGGGCCTTTTGTCTCGATATGCACAAACATGCCTGAACATGCCTGACCATGTTCGACCTCTCAACCTGTGGGTTTGAAACCTGTGGGGTTAAGGCCGGGAATGTGATTTTTATCCACTTTTCATGAGTCTGCTTCTGCTAGGCCAGATTAGGTTCCATCGTAGATACCAGTCATCTAAACCAGTGTTTCCCAAACTCCGTGTGCACACAGATCACCTGGAGATCCTATTGAAATTTAGATTCAGACTTTCATATTTCTTCCCACATCTCATTGTGTAATGATGGTTGTTTTTCTTGTTGAAAACTGGACGTCCTTGAGAATATATTGTAGCCCAGCCATATAGGTTACTAAACAAAAAAGCAAATAAAAAAAACAATCTTGGATGAAGGAGGGATCAGAATCTAGAATCCAGAGTTGCTGCAATGTAGACTCAGATTCAGTAGGCCTGATGGGGACCCACATTCTGCATTTCTAACAAGCTTCCAAGTGATTCTGAGGGTGCTTGTCTATGGATCACTGGTTGCAAAGCAAAGATCCCAGACAAGGGCTGGCAGACTGACATGCATGTTCCAGCCAGATCCAGCCCATCACCCATTTCTGCAAATAGTTTCATTGGAACACAGCCATGCCCATTCCTGTACACATTACCTGTGTCTGCTTTTGTACTATGACAGAAACACCTAGTTGTGACAGAGGCCATATGGCTCACAAACATTTCCTCTCTGGTCTGTTGTAGGAAAGTTTCCCACCCCAGATCCAGAGCTCTTAAGCCCTTCCAGATGATACAGTGAAAGAGAACTCCCCACCTCATAGAACAGTCCATTCCATGTTTGTACAGATCTTTAGAAAAGTTTTCCCTTGCTTCCTTGTGACTTGGTACTAATTCTATTAACAGGAGCTTTTTTTCTTCTTTCACACACAAATGTTCCGTTTGCAATCTTCTCTTTTCCAAGTCTCTCTTCCTGTTAGGTCCTTCCCAGAATGTCACCCAGCATGAAGTTTGCAGAATAGAATGACATATCACCTTTCTCCTGTCTCCTCTGTAAACTGCTGATGTAATGCATTAGTCTTTCTGGGGAGCCCTTCACTCACTGGGCTTCATGTAATTGAAGTTATCTTTAAGTGTGTTACTGTCCAAGCAACAGACATCCGGGAACAAACATAATTTGTGAACCTTACATGTCTCATCCCCTATGGAATTTGTTCTTAATTAACTTGACTTCTGCTAACTGATCCTGAAGTATTACGGTACCACTCGGCCAATCACCGGGACCCTTCACGACACTTTCTGGGGCCTTTTGTCTCGATATGCACAAACATGCCTGAACATGCCTGACCATGTTCGACCTCTCAACCTGTGGGTTTGAAACCTGTGGGGTTAAGGCCGGGAATGTGATTTTTATCCACTTTTCATGAGTCTGCTTCTGCTAGGCCAGATTAGGTTCCATCGTAGATACCAGTCATCTAAACCAGTGTTTCCCAAACTCCGTGTGCACACAGATCACCTGGAGATCCTATTGAAATTTAGATTCAGACTTTCATATTTCTTCCCACATCTCATTGTGTAATGATGGTTGTTTTTCTTGTTGAAAACTGGACGTCCTTGAGAATATATTGTAGCCCAGCCATATAGGTTACTAAACAAAAAAGCAAATAAAAAAAACAATCTTGGATGAAGGAGGGATCAGAATCTAGAATCCAGAGTTGCTGCAATATAGACTCAGATTCAGTAGGCCTGATGGGGACCCACATTCTGCATTTCTAACAAGCTTCCAAGTGATTCTGAGGGTGCTTGTCTATGGATCACTGGTTGCAAAGCAAAGATCCCAGACAAGGGCTGGCAGACTGACATGCATGTTCCAGCCAGATCCAGCCCATCACCCATTTCTGCAAATAGTTTCATTGGAACACAGCCATGCCCATTCCTGTACACATTACCTGTGTCTGCTTTTGTACTATGACAGAAACACCTAGTTGTGACAGAGGCCATATGGCTCACAAACATTTCCTCTCTGGTCTGTTGTAGGAAAGTTTCCCACCCCAGATCCAGAGCTCTTAAGCCCTTCCAGATGATACAGTGAAAGAGAACTCCCCACCTCATAGAACAGTCCATTCCATGTTTGTACAGATCTTTAGAAAAGTTTTCCCTTGCTTCCTTGTGACTTGGTACTAATTCTATTAACAGGAGCTTTTTTTCTTCTTTCACACACAAATGTTCCTTTGCAATCTTCTCTTTTCCAAGTCTCTCTTCCTGTTAGGTCCTTCCCAGAATGTCACCCAGCATGAAGTTTGCAGAATAGAATGACATATCACCTTTCTCCTGTCTCCTCTGTAAACTGCTGATGTAATGCATTAGTCTTTCTGGGGAGCCCTTCACTCACTGGGCTTCATGTAATTGAAGTTATCTTTAAGTGTGTTACTGTCCAAGCAACAGACATCCGGGAACAAACATAATTTGTGAACCTTACATGTCTCATCCCCTATGGAATTTGTTCTTAATTAACTTGACTTCTGCTAACTGATCCTGAAGTATTACGGTACCACATCCTCCATGGTTCTCTTGTCTTTTCCTACACGTTCTGCTTGGATCCTTATCATGCTCTTGGCTTCTTTGACTATGCTACAAAATCTGAAGTTGGAAAGATGGTCAGAGTTTCTTTTATTTTTAGTTATCTGCTACACATCTCCACCAGGCTACTCTTGACTGTGGTGTCTCGTGTCCAGACTTTCTTCTCAGCTGTCTCCTACCCCGCTCCTCTCTGCTCTGAGTCTGTTCCTCCATGTTTCTTTATTTCAGCTGATGGCACTACCACCCATGCCCTCACATAAGCTGGAAATCTGAGGTTATTAGCCCTAGTTCTTCCCCTTTTCCATCCATTGCTTCCAGTTGGGCACCAGAAGATATGTTTTTCCCTCTATGTATTGAGTTGGCCAAAAGGTCCATTCAGATTTTGCCATAAGATGTTACAGAAAAACCCAAACAAATTTTGGCTGACCCTATAGCTCTTAAATCTGTCTTTTTCTCCCCACTGCTGCTACCTTTTAGTGCTTGTCACTGCCTTTCTCTGCTGCAGTCACCTCTTGAATGCTGTCTCCCCTCCTGTATCGTCCTTTTGTCATGGCTGTAATAATCTTTCTAAAATAAATTTCCACCAGTGCCTTCCCATACTGTGGGAGAGTATAATAATTCAGTTCATGCTTCCCCTTTGTGGGAATTCCCTGGGACTGCTATGACAAGTGACACACACTCAGTAACTTAAAACAACCAAAATTTCCTCTTTCCTAGATTTGGAAATCAGGATGTCAGCAGAGTTGGTCCCTTCTTTGGGGCTCAGCAGGAGGATCCGTTGATGTCTCTCTGGTCATGGCTGGTGGTTCCTTGTCTTGTTTCTGATCTTGTTTTTGGTCATGGCTGGCGGTTTCTTGTCTTGTTGGTGCAACACCCTAGTCTCTACCTCCATCTTCACATAGCTTCTACCCTAGGTGCCTCTGTGTCTTCTTATGGCCTGCTGAGAGGAATACCAGTCACTGGATTAGAGCACACTTTAAGATAGTTAGCTTGTTCCTTGGAAGAAAAACTATGACAAACCTAGACAACATATTAAAAAAGCAGAGACATTACTTGGCCGACAAATGTCCATCTAGTCAAAGCTACGGTTTTTCCAGTAGTCAGGTGTGGATGTGAAAGTTGGACCATAAAAAAGGCTGAGTGCCAAAAAATTGATGCTTTAGAACTGTGGTGTTGGAAAAGACTCTTAACAGTCCCTTGGGCAGCAAGGAGAAAAACCAGTCAATCCTAAAGGAAATCAACCCTGAATATTGATTGGAAGGACTGATGCTGAAGCTGAAGCTCCAATAATTTGGCCACCTGATGCAAAGAGCCAACTCACTGGAAAAGGCCCTAATCCTGGGAAAGATTGAAGGTAGGGGGAGAAGGGGATGACAGAGGATGAGATGCTTGGATGGCATCACTGACTCAATGGACATGAATTTGAGTAAACTCTGGGAGATGGTAAAGGACAGGGGAGCCTGGCATGATGCAGTCCATAGCATCATAAAGAGTCAGGCATGATTGAATAATAACAACTAAGCTAGTATGACAGGCTTCCCAAGTGGGTCAGTGGTAAAGAATCCACTTGCCAATGTGAGAGATGCAGGAGATGCAGGTCTGATTTCTGGATTGGAAAGATCCCATGAAGGAGAAGATGACAACCCACTCCAATATTGACCAATGTCTGGTAAATTCCATGGACAGAGGAGTCTGGTGGGCTGCAGTCCATTGGGTCACAGAGAGTCAGACACAACTGAGCATGCAGTGTTGTTAGTATGACCTCATCTTCACTACTTACACCTGCAAAAACTCTGTGTCCACACAGTGTTGCATTCTGAGGTTCTGGGTGGACATGACTTTTTCAACCTGGTTCACATCCTTCTGACCTCAGTTCTTACTACTTCCTCAGCTATGGGCTTGCTCATTTACTTTGGTGCCCTGGGTGGGTGAAAATTCACCAGGAAGACAAGGAGAAAGAATTCTAGGCAAAGGAGATAGAATGTCAGAAGGGCTGCAGAGAGCTGAATCTTAACATAGTAATGCTTTATGGGACTTTTTATTGTTATTGTTGTTTTGCCTCACTGTGCTTTAAAACATAGCTCAGATGTTATCTTTTTTACAAAGCCTTTCCTGACCTCTGCAAGGACACTTCTATCCCCTCAGTACATGGTACCTACATGTTTTGTGATCATCACTTTTACATTTGGATCATTTAACTATTTTATGGTATTCCCACCAGGCCTATGTGATCCTGTGCATGTCCTCTGTGAACTGTGCTCCAAACCCACTGCCTGGCACCTGTGAGGTACCTGGGAGATGTTCTTGAATGAATTTATCCATCTGCATTTAATGCTATAAGACATGATCACATACTTTTCGCAGGAGGAGTCGTTCAGTCTTAATCTGATGCTTTTTTGCCTTAGATGAGATAGAGGATACTTGAACATGGAGAGAGGCTGGGTCAGATCTCCTCCAAGGTTCCCTGTCTCTGGAGGATCTGCTGTTCTAGCTACAACACTTCCCAGTGACAAAACAAAATTTTAAAGCAAGTAGACTGAAAAGTGTACCAGCATCTTATCTTGGTTTAACCTTGCTTTGAGAAGCTTCACCAACTTTGGAAGAGTCAGCACTGAATAACATGAACATCATACAGAATCATGCAATTATGGCTTTGAAAGATGCTGAGAGCTCAGAACTAGGTGGGAGTAGAAAGAGCTTAGGAACAAGGCCGTTCCCCTCCAGGAGATACACTCGAAAGCCTGGTAGTTTTTCCATGCTCCTTATTTGGACAAAAGGATTTTAAAGAATATAATTTCATGGCCTTTTTCTTTCCTATTTCAGTGGAATTAATTTTAAAATCACCTTGCTACAGTTTCATTGAAAATCACATTTTTCTTTCTGATAGAAAAGAAAAGGACAGGTTTAACTTTGGAGAAAAACTA
>SJYC01118277.1:0-78249 GCA_006408675.1 Madoqua kirkii | reverse complement strand
GTATTCCCCAACACAATCTATAGATTCAATGGCACTTTTCTTAGAATTACAACAAATAATTCTAAAATTTGTGTGGAAACAACAAAGCCACAAATAGCCAAAACAATCTGACAAAAAGAACAAAGCTGGAGGTATCACACTCTCTCATTTCAAAGCGTACTACAAAGCTAACGTAATCAAAATTGTGTGGTACAAAAACAGAAAAACAGAACAATGCAACAGAATAGAGCTAGAGATAAACCCATGCACTCATGATCAATTAATCTATGACAAAGAAGACAAGAATATACAATGGGGAAAAGACAGTCTTTTCCATAAATCATGTTAGGAAAACTGGACGGCTACAGGCAAAAATAATCAAACAACTACTTCCTCACACCATATAAAAAATAATCTCATAATGAATTAAAGACTTAATGTAAAATCTGAAACCATAAAATTACTAAAAGAAAAGATAAGCAATATGCTCTTAGATATTCATCTTAGCAATTTCTTGGATCTGTCTCCTCAAGCAAGGGAAACAAAAGCAAAAATAAACTAATGGTACTCCATGAAACTTAAAAGCTTTTGCAAAGCAAAGGACCTATCAATGAAATGAAAAGTCCAGTTATTGAATGGGAGAAGATATTTGCAAATGATATGTCCAATAAGGGATTAATATCCAAAATACACAACGAATTCATATAACTCAACATCAGAAAAACAAACAAGTCAATTAAAAAATGGGCAGAGGAGCAGAACAGACATTTTCTCAAGAAGAAATACAGGTGGGCAGTACGAACATCAAAGATGCTCAACATCACTAATCATCAGTGAAATGAAAATCAAAACCATAATAAGATATCACCTCACACCTGTCAGAAATACAGGTAACAAGTATTGGCAGGGATGTGAAGAAAAGGTAACCCTCATGTTCTATTACTGGGAATATAAATTGGTACAGTCACAATGGGAAACAGTACTCAGGTTCTTCAGAAAAACTAAAAATGGAACTACTGTGTGTGTGCTCAGTAGTTTCTGACTCTTCTCGATCCCATGGACTGTAGCCCATTGGGCTCCTCTGTCCATGGAATTTTCCAGGCAAGAATACTGCAACAGATTGCCACTTCCTACTCTAAGCGATCTTCCCGATCCAGGGACCAAGTCCGTGTCTCGTGCGTTGGCAGGTGGATTCTGTGCCATATGTGCAATCCAGCAATTTCACTTCTGGATATTTTCCCCAAAGAACACTAAAACACTAAAGAAAAAGATATTGCTGTTCAGTTGCTAGTCAGTCAGTTCAGTCACTCAGTCATGTCCGACTCTTTGCGACTCCATGAATCACAGCATGCCAGGCCTCCCCGTCCATCACCAACTCTCAGAGTTTACTCAAACTCATGTGCATCGAGTCGGTGATGCCATCCAGCCATCTCATCCTCTGTCGTCCCCTTCTCCTCCTGCCCCCAATCCCTGCCAGCATCAGGGTCTTTCCCAATGAGTCAACTCTTCGCATGAGGTGGCCAAAGTATTGGAGTTTCAGCTTTACCATCAGTCCTTCCAATGAACACACAGGACTGATATCCTTTAGGATGGACAGGTTGGATCTCCTTGCAGTCCAAGGGACTCAAGAGTCTTCTCCAACACCACACTTCAAAAGCATCAATTCTTCGGCAATCAGTCTTCTTCACAGTCCAACTCTCACATCCATACATGACCACTGGAAAAACTATAGCCTTGACTAGATGGACCTTTGCTGGCAAAGTAATATCTCTGCTTCTTAATATGCTATCTAGGTTAGTCATAACTTTCTTTCCAAGGAGTAAGCATCTTTTAATTTCATGGCTGCAACTGTGTCCAATTCTTTATAATAGTACCATTCATGTAGTACCATTTGTTTACACACTCCATGGACTGTAGCAAGTCAGGCTTTCCTGTCCTTTACTATCTCTTGAAGTTTGCTCAAACTCATGTCCATTTGGTCAGTGATGCTATCTAACCATCTTATCCTCTGCTGCCCTCTTCTCTTTTTGCCTTCAATCTTTCCCAGAAACAGGCTCATTTCCAGTGAGTCAGCTCTTTGGATTAAGTGGCCAAAGAATCGGAGAACTGAAAAACATATATACCCCTATGTTTATTACAGCATTATTCACAATCACCACGATACAGAAGCAACCTAAGTGTTCCTCAAGAGATAAATGGACAAAGAAGATGTGCATGCATGTATAATGGAATATTACTCAGCCATAAAAAGAATGAAATCTTGCCAGTTGTGACAACATGGAGAGACCTAGAGGCTGTTACACTAAGTGAAATAAGTCAGAGAAAAATATCATATGATTTCACTTACATGTAGAACATAAAAAATGAAACAACTGAACAAACATAACAAAACAGAAACAGATTTACAGATACAGGGAACAAACAGGTGCTTTCCAGAGGGGCTTGGGAGGCAGGAGATGAGTGAAATAGGTGAGGAAGATTCAAAGGTACACTCAACTTCCAGTTATTAAAAAAAAATGAGTCACAGGCATGAAATGTACAGCATGGAGAACAGAATTAATACTGTAATATCTTGTATGGTGATAGATGGTAACTACTTATCATGGTGTACATCTTGTAATGTATGAAATAACAAATCACTATGCTGTACACCTGGAACTAACATCATATAGTAGGTGAATTATCCTTCAATTTAAAAGAGAAAAAGAAAAAAAAAGACAGAGAGAATCGTCTATAGGTGTAGTAGTTAGGACTCCACATTTTCACTGCCAAGGGCCCATGTTCAATCCCCGGTCTGGGAACTAAGATCCCACAAGCCAAGCGGCAATGTCAAAAAATAAAAGGGGGGGAGGGGGAATAACACCTTAGTGTTTTAGTCACATATTTGATGAGTCTAAACATTATTTTGGAAAACTCAGCAGTGGCCACAGGACTGGAAAAGGTCAGTTTTCATTCCAATCCCAAAGAAAGGCAATGGCAAAGAATGCTCAAACTACCCCACAATTGCACTCATCTCACATGCTAGTAAAGTAATGCTCAAAATTCTCCAAGCCAGGCTTCAGCAATACATGAACTGTGAGCTTCCCGATGTTCAAGCTGGTTTTAGAAAAGGCAGAGGAACCAGAGATCAAATTGCCAACATCCACTGGATCATGGAAAAAACAAGAGAGTTCCAGAAAAACATCTATTTGTGCTTTATTGACTATGACAAAGCCTTTGACTGTGTGGATCACAAGAAACTGTGGAAAATTCTGAAAGAGATGGGAATACTGGACCACCTGACCTGCCTCTTGAGAAATCTGTATGTGGGTCAGGAAGCAGCAGTTAGAACTGGACATGGAACAACAGACTGGTTCCAAATAGGAAAAGGAGTACGTCAAGGCTGTATACTGTCACCCTGCTTATTTAACTTCTATGCAGAGTACATCATGAAAAACGCTGGACTGAAAGAAACACAAGCTGGAATCAAGATTGCCAGGAGAAATATCAATAACCTCAGATATGCAGATGACACCACCCTTATGGCAGAAAGTGAAGAGGAACTAAAAAGCCTCATGATGAAAGAGGAAAAGGAGAGTGAAAAAGCTGGCTTAAGATGCAACATTCTAAAACTGAAGATCATAGCATCCGGTCCCATCACTTCATGGCAAATAGATGGAGAAACAATGGAAACAGTGATACATCATGAAAAACGCTGGACTGGAAGAAACACAAGCTGGAATCAAGATTGCCAGGAGAAATATCAATAACCTCAGAGATGCAGATGACACCACCCTTATGGCAGAAAGTGAAGAGGAACTAAAGAGCCTCTTGATGAAAGTAAAAGAGGAGAGTGAAAAAGTTGGCTTAAAGCTCAACATTCAGAAAACGAAGATCATGGCATCTGGTCCCATCACTTCATGGGAAATAGATGGGGAAACAGTGGAAACAGTGTCAGACTTTATTTTTTGGGGCACCAAAATCACTGCAGATGGTGACTGCAGCCATGAAATTAAAAGACGCTTACTCCTTGGAAGGAAAGTTATGACCAACCTAGATAGCCTATTGAAAAGCAGAGACATTGCTTTGCCAACAAACGTCTGTCTCATCAAGGCTATAGTTTTTCCAGTGGTCATGTGTGGATGTGAGAGTTGGACTGTGGAGAAAGCTGAGCGCCAAAAAATTGATGTTTTTGAACTGTGGTGTTGGAGAAGACTCTTGAGAGTCCTTTGGACTGCAAGGAGATCCAACCAGGCCATTCTAAAGGAGATCAGCCCTGGGTGTTCTTTGGAAGGACTGATGCTAAAGCTGAAACTCCAGTACTTTGCCCACCTCATGTGAAGAGTTGACTCATTGGAAAAGACTCTGATGCTGGGAGGGGTTGGGGGCAGGAGGAGAAGGGGATGACAGAGGATGAGATGGCTGGATGGCATCATCAACTCCATAGACATGAGTTTGGGTGAACTCTGGGAGTTGGTGATGGACAGAGAGGCCTGGCATGCTGCAGTTCATGGGGTCGCAAAGAGTCAGGCACGACTGAGCAACTGAACTACATATCCACACCAAAATATTACCTAAACTCTATAGTAAACTTTTTGAAATGTTTCTTTCTAAAGTCTTTTATTCTTGACAAAAACAAAATCAAGGACAGCATAACTTCTTACCCCCTGAATTACACATTTACTTGGTCAACCAATGTCACTGTGTTGATTAGACTCAGGTGTCAACTAAGGGTATTTCTAACTGCCCTGAATTGAAAATTGTCTGCAGGGCTTGTAAGGATCTTCTCAGACATTGCTTTTAATCTTCAGTACACAAATGAATAATTGAATACTGCCATCATTACTGTGCTTTGCTTCTGTTTCAGTTTTGGAATTTAGATCAGTAGCACTCATCTTGAGGGCTGCCAATCTGCTTTGAGCACTAGCAGATAAGTCTAGCTTAGCTCAGTGTTTAAAAAATGGATGAATAATTAGAAAATAAAAGCCAGAAACATGATGTACTAATTATACTTTAATTCACATCCATACGTATGAAAGTTGAGACATGTCAGCAAGGTAATTAAAATAGCAATTGGTTCTTACTCCTTTTTGGCAATAGGTTTTTCATAATGAAATTTGTGAAACGAGTACATTATTACTAAAATGTTAGAAGCAAAAAAGAAATGTTTATTTTAGAACTTAGTAATTAAAATTTTTATTGAATGAAACTCTGGTGTCTGTGGTAAAACACAGCTCAAAAAAGTAGGAATTTTAAGTAGTCATGTATGGATGTAAGAGTTAAAGAAAGCTGTTGATGCAAAAGAATTGATGCTTTTGAACTGCGGTATTGGAGAAGACTCTTGAGAGTCCCTGGACTGCAAGGATATCCATCCAGTCAATCCGAAAGAAAATCAGTCCTGAATATTCATTGGAAAGACTGATGCTGAAGCTGAAACTCCAATATTTTGGCCACCTGATGCAAAGAACTGACTCATTGGAAAAGACCCTGATGCTGGGAATGATTGAAGGCAGGAGGAGAAGGAGACAACTGAGGATGAGATGGTTGGATGGCATCACTGACTTGATGGACTTAAGTTTGAGCAAGCTCAGGGAGTTGGTGATAGACAGGGAAGCCTGGTGCTGCAGTCCGTGGGGTCACAAAGAGTTGGACATGACTGAGCAACTGAACTGAACTGAACTGAATGTTAGTCACATGTATCTTAGTAATACAATAACAAATGATACTACATTTCTTATATGTAGACATTTAGTATCTTCATTATTCAGTTTTAATAATTAACAAGTTATAACCACACTACTATGTGTGAGATAGAGTGCCTGGCTGTTACTGAACTAAAAATAAATAAGGAAGATGTAGTTCCTGTTGTAGTGGGAACACAACCTTGTAAGTAGAAAAGGTAAAAATAATTTATACAAAAATGTTGAGTTGCCAACTGAGAATAGAATCATAATTCAAGACTATAACACACTATTAGACACTGTTTTCACATATTCTTCAAACTCCTAAATCCTTGGGGTTCAGTATAAAGTAAATAATTTTTATATTTGTCTTATTAAAAATGCTTTGATCACATGAAGAGGACCATTTTCTCTGTTATTAACTATCTGTTTATATCTGCGCTAGTCACCTAGTGAGAAGCTGCATTCTTAAAAGACTTTTATCACAGAAATATAAGGGCTACAAAATTTACTGTTGTTAAAGTGTGACTTTTTTCATTAACATTTTTCAACTTGATTTTTCTAATTTTATTTGAGTATTTTTTCCACTCATCCACATAGGAAGCACTGAGCCTGCTCTTCATGAAATAAAAAGTATTTTGTTCAATATTTTATTGTGTTTTCAAGACAAATACTCCCTCTCAGGTTAATATTTTAATTTAGCTTTAATAATGATTCTAAACATATAATTTAGTTTTTGATATCAGTAAGGTTGTCTTTTTTAATATCATAAAAAATGCATTTTAGTATCCTATCTGTGTGTGTTAGTCACTTAGTTGTGTTTGACTCTTTGTGACCCCATGGACTGTAGCCCACCAGGCCCCTCTGTCCATGTGATTCTCCAGGCAAGAACACTGGAGTGGGTTGCCATTTCCTTCTCCAGGGGATCTTCTTGACCCAGGGATTGAACCCAGGTCTCCTG
Source organism: Madoqua kirkii (assembly GCA_006408675.1). NCBI lineage: Eukaryota > Metazoa > Chordata > Mammalia > Artiodactyla > Bovidae > Madoqua > Madoqua kirkii. Next base: position 71,649 of record SJYC01118277.1, on the reverse strand, counting down.
CATCACAGGCAGATTCTTTACCATCTGGACTATAGGGAAATCCAGTATGCTATTTACCTATTTGAAATTAATGATGGAATATAATATTGTATTCATTTAACATATGATAATTTTAATATATGTATATATTGCAAATATATATAATATACAATATATACCACTGCAAGTTATATATAATTTTATATATAATTTATGTAATATATATTGAATATAACATTTCTTGAATTAAGAACAATAGATAAGTTGTTATCTTATCTAAACAATAGACTAGGTTTTAGTATTTTAACTTTTATCAGTGATTGCCATGATTATTCTGGGGAGAATACTCCTCTATAAAATTGTCCTCTCAAACTGACAGACAGAGCTTATTTCACCAAGTATATAAGATTAAGAAGTCCATCATAGGGCAGTTAAGTTCTGCCTTTTACTGATGACTGTTTCCTTTGGTTTCTGTATTGCCCTCTACTTAACCTTCTCTGACTGTTTATAGCTTTCTCTCATTGTCTGCCTCCCCCTTTTTATGCCATGCGTGGCATATATTTCATTATCTACATCAGATTTTCTGAAATCCCTATTTGTATTAGTCCTCCTGTCAACATCCTGCATAACTGCCTTTTCTTTTCTTTTTCCACACTTCTCCTGTCTGATATATTTATTTTATATCCATTGTATATTTGTAGAGGAAAAATATACAGAAGGATAGAATGGTAATTCACATGTCCTTGCCCTCTATCAGATAGCTGATTACCTATTTACCATGTAGACAGGGAGCGTCAACTCCTTATACAGTTTTGTAGCAGATCTTCTATTTCAGTTCTTTATATATCAAGGGCCATCCTCAGTGATGGAAACTATGACACAGGTGTAGAGGCCAGGACTTACCTGAGGTCTTGGGAAGGTTCTGCTCTGATGTGTGGTGTCTCAACAGAGTGCCCGAACACTGCTCCTTCAGTGCCTGAGGGCAACATGAATGCAAGAGTCAGTATGAGCAAATGGATAGACACAGTAGTTTTCATTTCTATTTTATGCATTAAATATTCTTCTAAGAATGGGAAAACTTAAAATAGGACTACAACAAATGAAAAGAGAAAACCTGGAAAAAGAGTTCAAGGTCGTGAAGGACCAAAAAGGGTAAATGTAAGTCCCACCATTAGTTGCTGCTCAGTTGCCAAGTCGTGTCTAACTCTTTGCAGTCTGACCATGTTGACCCTTTTTAAGATGATCATTCATAAAAGTTCAGACTGAGTGAAAATTGTTAACCCTCTGATCACAGAACAAATATCTATCTCTTTCCTGTTCCTTTATCCTCAGGTGAGTGAATTTGAAGTAGGGGTATATTACAATATTCAGTTCTTTCTACAAGCAGCAAAATTGAAATGAAAATGTGGAGAGTGAGCTCTGATGTAGCATAGTATTAACTACTTAAAGGCATGGGTTTCGTAGGGCATTTAGCAATTCACCCACAAGCAGCTCCCACCTTCAGTTAAAGTGATCAAACTGCAGAGAACAGGGCGCCTTACTTTGACTTTTGTGAAATTAAGGCTCAACTAAAACCATAAACAGCTAGAACTCATTAGAGTGGACTTTATATGGGATCATAGTTGTCTCAAGAGGTCACATGCTCAGGCAGTTGAATGATATGCTATCTAAACTTTTGTTTATTATTTTCCCGGATGACAAGAGTTCTAATTTAACTGAGAAAAATAAAATGATTTTCTTTTCCAAAAATCAAATGCAAAGACATTTGTTAAAGATGATGAAAAACCACAGCCTCCTTTTTTCTTTTGTAATTTTTCATAAATGAAATCATTCCCTTGGAAATAAACTCTATTATCTTTTGGTTTAATCTTATTCAAACATCTTGGTGTAAGAATGTCATACCTTCTCCATCAATGGCTCCAACAGCAGCTTGATAATACAGTGCAAATACAAATACGGATTTTATACCTTCAGCGTGAAGCTGCTTCTACTTATCATGAACAGTGTAAAGTAAATTGATTCCATAATGAAGACAGAAAGCATTTAAATTCCTTAAAAGTAAGTGTATATATGGGGAGATATACTAGAATCACCAGAGGACTCTACATAAAACAGTAATGCAAATCTTCTACCTTGAATCATGGAGGAACAAATTGTTTTCCAAATATGTTACATGGTTCCATCTATATTATGGTTTGAAGTGTAAATGTGTAAGGTTCTGCTCCTGTAAATTCCTAAGATTACAGACTTTAGTTTGTGAACTAAAAGCTATCTACCATTGTTAACTTCTTACTGGATTTTAGTAGTTATTGTTGGGTTTTTGTTTTGTTCTGTTTTTTCTTAGAGAGGCTATGTAGGCATACCATTTATTGCTTTAACTGTTTTTACACAGTTAGAGCATTATTTCTTTAAGGAGTTTTCTCTTTTGATATTTTGTAAAACATTTTATTTCTGTTAGTGAACAATTCTCAGAAATAAGTCTTTGGAAGTAAGATAACAGTTTTAGATAAAACTCTTGATTTTGTGATTGTGGAGGGTGGCATTTGAATAAATATTTTAGGGTACATAGTCCCATTTCTCAAGGAGAGACTAGTTGAGAAAACTATACTAAATGTTGTTTACTAAAAAGGTCCATTTCATATAAACAAAATAACTCCCAAATCCTAAATTATCCTTTGTGTTTCCTGTACATTTATATTTTAGGAAAGAGAAAATTAATTAGAAATTACACTAAAACATTTTTTTTACCCAAAAAGAAAGTAACAGCCAAACCCTCTTAACTGAGATAAGGAAAGAATAATATTATTGATCCAGGAGGAGACTACAAGTAGGGATATTTCCTCCCAAGACAAGAGTAAAAGAACCTCCAGCCTTGGGTTCTACTCTACTGGGTCCATGGAAAGTTTTATAAGATAACGTATCTTCCAACAACCTTTCCCATACTGTTAACCTCTGTTGTTTACAAAATATGATTCAAATCAGGAAACACAAGAATTAGAGAAAAAGTGAAAAGCAAAGGTCAATATATGTGTTCAAATGGATAATGTAAAGGGATATGAACAAAAATTAAAGAAACAAAAAAAATTTGGGCGTAGACTAGGAAGACCATTGTGGGCAGAGTAACCACTGAATACTTCAGTGGAGCTGGGGACCAGGAACCTCATGAAGGTTAAATATAAGCTACAAATCACCAAACTAAAAGAAAAAAAAAAATTGTGTAACTCTATTAGTGACTCCAATACCATTAATGTTCTACATAGATTAAAGGAAAGACATCAGGCAGAAAGATGTGGCCTGGAAGTGGATTCACTGGCTGATCTCGTGCACAGAAGAAACTTCCTGGCAATCTCTGTGTGGAGACAATTATTCCCTTATGAACTCTCCCTCCATCTGTCTTGTATATCTTATTTTACAGGTGCCGATGCCTCAGACCTGGTACAATGAACTGCTCAAAGTCAGCCCCTGGGCAGAGAACATGCTGGGCCTTGAGAAAGGCATTCTAGAACCATTAATTCACTTACTACCAACCATAACCACCACCACCACTAATGATAATACTATTAACATGGAAACAATAGCCAACATTTATTGAGTACTTACCATGTACCAGATACTACATTACATCCTTTAAATACCTATCGTTTATCATTTATCCTCACACAATCCTGTTGTGTGTTTCTCTGTGTGTGCTTGGGGTACTGGGTGGGATGGGCAGTAGAACTAGGGTCGGGTAGAGAAGTTAACTGTATGGTTATAAGCGATGAACGACACCTTGAGAAATATCTGGAGAAGCTCAAGACAGTAAAAAAAATCTTGGGGGAAAGGAAAGAAAGCCAGAGCTTCCTAGGGTCTTGCAGATAGCTGGGCTTAGGCTGGGTCAATGGCAGTGCCTTTACAGCTTCTTCAGAACAGATGACTTATCTGATCATCCTGCAAACTTCTGTTCCGCTCCAAGGCCAGAAGCGTGCTCACTTTACTCCCAACCTTTTTATATCTTAAAGCACACTCCCTTGATTCATACTGGGCAGCAGCTTTATACCACACCTGGGTCAGATCAATCTGAGCTTACTTTCTGGGTTTCTTTCTTAACAGTTCTCTGACCTTTGGGAATATATTTATCCCTCTGAGCCTCAGTTTCCTTACCTGTAAAACTGCATACCACGTATTTTTTAGTTTGTCATAATGTTATTGACAGTGTATATAAGCATCTAACATGCAGTATATGCTTGTGGTTCATATCATTAGGAACTGGCTTGCCTTTCACAAATTTTACATTTCATAGTAAGGCACTAAATTCAACATTTCTCCGATATAGACATAAAACAGGGCTACAATACTAGTATTTCGCTTTCCCTGGAAGAAAGATCTGTGTAGGTGTATTCATGACTGCTAGGGCATTAGCCTTGATAAGAACTAAGCGGGTCTCCAGAACTGATCTAGCACAAAGGAAAAATATTAAGAGGGAAAGAAGAATTCTACTATGACTACAATACTGTAACATTAACACTGCACATTTTTACCCTGTGTATATGCTTCAGAAGACTCTGCTTCAATAGAGCTTTATATAACTTGGGCTACAATACTAGTATTTCGCTTTCCCTGGAAGAAAGATCTGTGTAGGTGTATTCATGACTGCTAGGGCATTAGCCTTGATAAGAACTAAGCGGGTCTCCAGAACTGATCTAGCACAAAGGAAAAATATTAAGAGGGAAAGAAGAATTCTACTATGACTACAATACTGTAACATTAACACTGCACATTTTTACCCTGTGTATATGCTTCAGAAGACTCTGCTTCAATAGAACTTTATATAACTTCAATAGAATGTTATATTTAATATAACCAGAATAACTCTAAATGGTATCCTCAGGAAATATATTCACATACATACACATCATTAAACTCAAAAGCCAACAAGGTCCATAGTTTAAGAACACAATAAAGTTAATTCCCTATGCATCTCCCATATTCAAATGCATATACACACAACATGTAAACACACATGTTTAATATAATTTTTAGGCCCTAAATTTGGATTCTATCAATGTCTGAGTGCTGGGAACTCCACATTAATGACTTTATTTGATCCTCATGCCAACTTGATGAGACAGAGACCTTAACCTTAGGGACTAACGACATGGTCCAGGAGAGCTAGCAGGTAGATGACAGAATTATGAAATCCAACACAGATCTTCTGATTCTGAGTTCAACTCTACTTCCAATCGGCTCTACTCTTAAAATATTTCTCACAAATACAACTGATAATTTTAACTGTTCTATATTAACTCTGAACATTGTTGCCACCATTCTGAAGCTCATCCAATCCATGGCAACATGTCTATAAGTAATTATATTTTAACTAATTGGTATTTAATTAAATATTCACAGAGAAGGAAAAGTGCACGTATTAAACACACAAATTTAGGATTGATTAAAACTGCACTTTTGTGCCTTTCAATTTGAAAATGCCCTTAGCCTGGTAAATAAATCCTTACATTCATTTCAGTTTTCACTTCAAACAAAATGAACTATATGTGGCAGTTTTATCTTTCTGAAATGAAAAAAATAACCAACTCTCAAATAAGCATAGCACTGGCAGATTTTTATGACAAATTAGCAGATGAGTGTTTTTCAACCAAGAGGAGGCCAGAGATACCAGGTAAAAAGCTATAAAATATTCTAGAAATTTTCTTTAAACTGCCTACTTCCATCTGCCACCAGGCAAATGGGTGGGCTGGGGATGAGGCAGATGAATTTTGAGAAAGCTTCGTTGGTAACTCTAATTATGTGCCTTGGCTCCTATGCCCCATCCTTTCAGGATGGAGAACACTGTCAAAGATAATTTATAAAATTACGTTAAAAGCAAATTTTCATTGCTATCCTCAGTGAATCTTTTACTAGACCTAGTAATACCTTAAAAACAGCTTGATATGAGCTTTCCATTCTTTAGAGGAGCTGGAATGACTAAAATAGCAAAAGTGAGGATGAGAGAAGCACTAAGAGAAAAATACAGCACAAATGAAACAGCCCAGACACCTGCAGGCACTGGCCTACACAACACACGCACAGCATGATCACATGACCCAGAGAAGAACACATTTGCAAAGAGAATTGTAAAGCGGCCAAAGCAAGCTTTGAACTTAAAAGTTAGAGGAAGGGGAAAAAAAAAATTCAAATTGAACTATAATGCATTTATTAGAGAAGACAGTGGGTTAAGAAAGATAAATATATATTATGATTAAGGTTGTTCCTGGGAATTATCAAAGGAGAGAAAAATTCATTTAAAAGGGAAATTCTTGGAATACAACAGTAAGGGATCCCCTAAAGGGCAGGAAAGGAGAGATACCTAAATAAAATATCTACCTACACAGTGAACTTGAGGGAACAGATGCACCAAAGATGAAAATGGGACTCTGAGGCCAAGGAAGGGGCAGTAACACAGCAAAGTGCAAGAAAAGGGACAAAAGACACAGAAAGGGGTGACCTTCAAAGCCTTACTCAGAAAAAGAAGGTGAACAGCGAACAATCTGATGCAGACAAAGATGCCACAGAAGATTCAAACCTAGTTTAAACCTCCATTTTGCTGTACTTTCCTAACGGAAGATAAGGCAAGGTAAAAACAGTAAGCTTGACCACGTAGGGTTGTCCTCACATGTCCTAATTCAACAAGAAGTAACTGAGACTTACAAGCTGGGCAACTAACTAAAGGCTACATGGACATGAGCCCTGGGGAGACTGACTCCCAGAGTGTTGCTCTCTTCACCGCTGGTATTCCGATTCAAACCGGAAAGTCAGAACAGATGCAATGACAAGTGAGTTACAGAGCCATCAAAGCAGTGAATCAAGCTGAGCTAGCTCTTTGGAATCCCAAAGTAGGTGAAGCCCCACTTGGATGTGATGGTGTTGTTGGCTGAATGGTATGCAACACCCCCGTGACAAGGATTTGGTAGGTTGATATGGGACTTCCCTGGTGGTCCACTGGTTAAGAATCCACCTGCCAATGCAAGAGACACAGGTTTAATCCTTGGCCCACGGTGATCCCACGTGCTGCAAAGAAACTAAGCCCATGCACCACAACTACAGAGGCCGTGCTCTGCAACAATTTATAGCCCCCACCACAGTGAGAAGCCTGTGTACCACAACTACAGAAAGCCCACATGCAGCAACAAAGACCCAGCACAGAAAAATAGACAAGTTAAATAAACTTTTAAAAAAGGTTTTGGCTGAATGGTATGCAACACCCCCGTGACAAGGATTTGGTAGGTTGATATGGGACTTCCCTGGTGGTCCACTGGTTAAGAATCCACCTGCCAATGCAAGAGACACAGGTTTAATCCTTGGCCCACGGTGATCCCACGTGCTGCAAAGAAACTAAGCCCATGCACCACAACTACAGAGGCCGTGCTCTGCAACAATTTATAGCCCCCACCACAGTGAGAAGCCTGTGTACCACAACTACAGAAAGCCCACATGCAGCAACAAAGACCCAGCACAGACAAAATAGACAAGTTAAATAAACTTTTAAAAAAGGTTGATATGAAAACGGCATTTACTCAACATACATTCTAAGTGTTTACTATGTGCCCACTCCTGGGCTAGGTCCTGGGGATATGGAATTCACACACACACACACACACACACACACACACACAAACTCTTCTTAAATGCAACCAACTAGAGAAGAAAAGACAAAAATACAGAGTCATCTCAGAACCATGTGAGCTGTGGCAAAATGGGGATAGCAGAGGAAATAGCATAATTCCGCAGAGGTTACGGGGTTAGAGGAAGCATTACAAAGCAGGAGGCAGTGGCTAAGCCACAGTTTGAAAAGTGACTAGGAATTTTCCAGACAGATGGGGAAGGGAACATTCGAAGCAGAGTAAACATCTGAAGCAGGGTAAAAGCACAGAAGCAGGAAAGAGCATATTTAAGGAACTGCAAATAATCTGAGAAGGTGGACTACAGGATAGGACATCAAAGGGCTATACACCAGGGGGAGGCAGGCGACGGAAGAGGCAGCCAGCCTCAGACTCGGGCGCATCTTACAGTGCTACCCCATTAGACAACATCCTTCCAAATGGCCACGACACAGTGATGCCCTGGCATAACCAGCCTCTTGGGTTGAAGGCCAGAGAGGAGGAGGCTGGAGTACCAGCAGCGTGCTGCTCCAGAGATGAGCCTTTGCCATTAAATTGCCTCCCGCTGCCATGGCAACTCTCTGCGGCAGGGCTTTTTGAGCAAAAGGTGGCAAGCAGATACTAGGTCTGTTGGCCGCCTCCTGCCGAATTTGGCTTCTCTCCTCTCTAATCAGGATGGAAGCACTGCAGCACTAAAACTGGAAAGCCGGCAGAAAAAATCCCTCAGTTGCCTTCTGCTTTAGTGATTCCTGACACGTGTTTTCCCCAGAGGGGCATAAAAATGGAGTCTGATCATTTTTCCAATTATTACTTCATATCAATGTACAATTTATAGCCCCCTTCCATAGAGTGTGCTACCATGAGTGAGTCACACCAAAAGGAAAACACGACAAGCCTAACAGAGGCTTCTTCAACTGCTAAATATAGACTGCAGAGAGCCGAAGAGCTGTGCTCCACTCACTCTGGAAGTCTGCCCAGAGGAGGCCTCTTACTTCCTGTAGGGGGGTGCCAGCAAGGCAAGTACAGTCATCCAACTCGGGTGGAACCCATTTACCCCATGAAGAACTGTGTTATAAAGGACAGAGCTATGAGGCCAGCACATTAAGGTCAGTGAAACCCAACACAACTAAGTGCAACACATAATTAACTACAGCTTTCTGGCCCTCAAAGTTCTGGGACATAGCTAAGAGCAGAGAGAAAAACAAACTGTGAGCAGATATTTATCTCCCAATTTATAACTCCCAGTAGTGGCTGACAGAACTGTACAATGTTATAAAGTCCCCAAGACTGCAGGGACACAGACTGAACAAAAAAGGGCTGGGGTAAACTTTGGATAGTCCAACCTATGCAGCCAACGACCGTGGTGTTCCACGTACCCACTGCCTTCCCAGTCCTAAAGAGGCCACGGTGAGACCATCCTGAGAAAGAGGCAGTGCATGTTAGAGAATGTCTAAGCGTGCACCTCCCCAGCCTTCAAAGCAGCAACCGAGCCGTTACCCACACGGCAGCCTTCTACGCCAGTACCACAGCAGCTCTTGACACACAGAGCCCTGCTAAGGGAAATTTTCCTAGTCCTTCCTGGGAAATTCACAGCACAGAGAGCTTGGAAAAAAAAAAAAACTAAGGAGGAGGCCCAGGGATTGGATGAGAGCAACAGATGATACTCAGAATATTTACTTCCCTGACCTCACTCCCCCCGGTCTCTGGCCTCTTCCTCAAACACTCTGGCACACTCTCACATGGGGCCTTTGCACATCTGTTTGCCTGAAACGTTCTTTCCCCAGAGAGCAGCACACCGATAGCTAGCTCCTCCGCTTGCTTCAAGCCTTCACTTAAGTCACCTTCTCAGTGAAGCTTTCCCTGGACACCGTATCTAAAATACCACCTCTCTACTCTGATGTGCCTTACCCATCTTTCTTGCTTTATTTATTTTTTCTTCAAGACTTACATGCAATAACACAACATCTATTTTACTTATTTATGTGTTTATTATCTGTCTCCACTGTTAAGAGTATCAGCTCCCAGAAGGCAGAGATATTTAACTGTATAATTCATCACTATATATGCTCAGTACCTAAAATAGTGCCTGGAATAAGAAAAGAGCTTCATTCTTATTTGTAAACTAATAAATGGATGGTACGCATGTAAGACTTTACCAAGTGCTGCAAGAGTAGAGGGAAGGTAAGGAAGATATTTTAGGTAAAAGGAAATAACTCTCATTCATTCAACAGAAATGTATTGAACATTCTGCCAGGTGCAGGGCTACATATGCACTAGCAATACGGTGAAAAAATAAGACCAACACAAACAAGTGTCTCCCTACCTAGTATTTATAGCCCAGAAAGGAGAAAGGCAATGACAAAACTGTGTATAAAAGCTTTAACAGGAAAAAAAAAAAAAGAAGATGGCAAAGGATGTGAGAGAGTCATTCGATAAGAAGTCTAGGGGTCCCCAAGGAGAGAGGGGTCTGGAACTCTCAAGGAGGAAGAAAGGACAAACTTTTTTTTTTCCTTCTCTACATTCCTTAGGATTATATAACAATAATGTATTCTGCCTGAGGACAGTCTCTGGATTAAACCTTCTGGCTAATTCTGTTATCTTAAAATGTAAATTATGGGAGTAGGTCTGGTGAGGTCTTTACAACCTCCAGACATTCTTTGGATTCACTGGTGAGTATATAACTTCATTGCTAACACTAACAAGTGGGCATTCTTTCTGCCCCCTTCTGATGTCTATGTCAGAGGCTTTCTCTATCTCCTTTATACTTTAATAAAATGTTATTACACAAAAGCTCTGAGCGATCAAGCCTCGTCTCTGGCCCCAGAATGAATTCTTCTCCTCCGGGGGCCAAGAATCCCAGAGTCGTGATTTAACAACAGGAGTGCTATGAATGGAGAGTCAGGATAGGAGTCCAGAAGAAAGAAAATCTATAGCTAGGACCTAAAGAACGAGTAAGAGTTAGCAAGGTGTGGAAGAGCAGCGGTGGGAGCAGGGAGGAAACAGAGCATGCAAAGGCTTAAGAAGTGAGAGACGGCACAGCATTACTGAGAAAAGAGGCAAGGCTGGGATGGTTGAGATGCACAGCGTCACAAGAGACAGGTAAGCTGGAACTAGATCACATAGAGCCTTGCAAGTGGTATTAAAGATGTCAGAAAGTTTGGAGTTCATTCTAAAGACACTGGGAAGCCACTGAGAGTTTGCCAGCTGTCACTGAGAGACTGAATCAAAGGTAAGAGAGAAAGCAAGAGACTGGTCAAGGGGCTACTGAATCTCTACCAGGAAAGGAGGACTTGGACTGGCATGGGAAAGAGAATGAAAAGATTTCAAGAGCATGTATGCATAATCAGAAAACCTGCTGACTGGAGAGAGAGACGGGAAAGGAAGAAATGAAGGATAGTTAGCATCTGATTTAGGCCACAGGGGCCAAAGCATTCTTGGCTTGGGCTCTTGTTCTATTCAACAAGACAGATTCAGTATGGAGGGATAAAGACCATGTTCCAACTTCAGACAATTTGAGTCGGGGTGTCTGTGGAGTATCCAACTGGGCCTAGACAGATGGCTGCTGTGTTCTAGCAGAGAAATCTGGACAAGAAATTGATTTTGGAATTATCAGCATATAAATGAAAACCTCAGTGCAGGACAGCATAAGATCACCCAAGTCAGTGTATGGGGTTGAGATTCTTATCCTGGGTGAAATTTGTGATCCTCCTGAACTTGTAAGCAACATTTGGTATGCAAATTCACATGTAGTTTTTCTGAAGAGAGACTTCATAGTTCATAGCTTTGAGCAGATTATCAAAAGCCCCCAACGAGATTAAAACTAAGAGTAAAGTAAGATGCTCGAAGAGCCAAAAGAGATAGCAACATTGCAAAACAAAGGCATGGAACTGGAAACACAAGGGGAAAACTGATCCTCCCATTTAACTACAGTGTCTTTCTCCTCCTTATACTTGTCCTATGAAGAAAGAAATAATCGCCAAGAATCAGACATCATATTGTGCTCCTTATACTAATCTGAGCTATAAGAAAAATTTTTCTATTTATTTAGTTAACTAGAAGAATACCCCTAATCCCAAGTTCATGGTCAGTACTACAGAAAGGGATGGTTCTCACAATCAACTTGTTCCAGCACTCATAATAAGGAAATCCTATCTGCTAAGAGTCAAAACCCAGACATTTATTTTTCTTTTTAGATTTATGCTTTTTGAGCTTAAACTGTAAACTGTACAGTCCCATTCACTATTTTTAAGTGTAATCTACCAAGCTGTTCATCCATCATCACAATCTAGTTTTAGAACATTGTCACTCCCAGGAGAAACCTCATACCCATTAAGCAGCCACTTTCAAACCTAACCCCCAGCCTTAGGAACCACTAATCTACCTTCATTTCATAGATTTGCCTATTCTGAACATTTCATATGAATGAAACCATATAAAATGTGGTCTTCTGTGTTGGCTTCTTTGATTTAGCATAATATTTTTGAGGTTTGTCCATGCTGTAGCATATATATGTACTTTGCACCTTTTGATGGCTAAATTATATTCCATCCAGTGGATATACTACATTTTATGTTTCCATTCATCAGTTGGTACACATATGCGCTGTTTTCCTCTTTTGGCTATTATGAATAATGGTATGATGAACATCTGTACACAAGTCTTTGTGTGGACTTATGTTTCTATTTCTTTTGGGTAAGATACCAAGGAGTGGAATTGCTAGGTCATACGGTAATTCTGTGCTTAATATTTTGAGAAATTGCCATACTGTCTCCCAGAGCGGTGGCACTTCTTTTTTTGTTCCCACCAGCAACGTATATAAGAGGGATCCAATTTCTCCACCTTCTTGCCAACATTTGTCAGCTATGTCTTTTTTATGATAATTATTCTAGTGGATGTGAAGTGGTAACTCATTGTGGGTTTGATTTACATTTCCTTGGTGACAAATGACGTTAAGCATCTTTTCATTTGCTTATTGGTCACTGATCTCTCTTCTTCGGAAACATGGCCAATCAAACTCTTTGCCCATCACAGATGTCTTTATAATCTTTGAGAAAGAGAAATATAGAGACGGGGACAGATACTGTCACAATATTATGAAAAAATTTTCAGAGAAAGTAGGGATAAAAGAGAGAAGGAAGAGCATTTAGAAAGTACAGGAGTCAAAAAACTGCAAGTCAAAGAATGACTCTAGCGGACAAAGAAAAACACGCAAGCTAGGAGAGAAACCTGTGGTCAGAATGGGGAAATTTTGAATCAGGTTGAATTAAGGGTAATGAGAAAGATGAAGCTGTGACTACAGAACAGTGAATCCTGAAAACCCCCACTGAGAAGAAATTAAAACATCTCCCAGGGACAGGGTGAGAATCAATGAAACAGAATATGTGCAAGTGCTTTGTAAACTATGCAAATATAAAGTTGGTTTAAATAGCCATGCTTTTCCCAACTGGGTTAAAAACTTTGATAAGTAACTTTGAAACTTATTTTGGAAGATGGTAACAATGAAGATGATTATAACAAACAGCAGTTACCATTTATGGTTCTAGGCAATGTGCTAAGAAACAGGAACGTCGCTCAGTCGTGTCCGACTCTTTGCGACCCCATGGACTGTAGCCTACCAGGCTCCTCTGTCTATGGGATTTTCCAGGCAATAGTACTGGAGTGGATCACCATTTCCTTCTCCAGCAGATCTTCCTGACCCAGGGATCAAACCCGGGTTTCCAGCATTGTAGACAGATGCTTTACCGCCTGAGCCACCAGGGAAGTCTCATAATGTGCTAAGGAGTATACATCATTTATAATACTTATTCTTTAAAAACACTCTAGGAAGTGGGTACTACTATTATCTTCACTACAAATGAAGATCTTTAAGTCACACATATTAATGTTTTTCTCTCCAGTGTAAACCAACCATGGTGACAGGGTAAACCAACACTACTTACTGTAAGGTAGACAATTTCATAGGAAATCTTACCTATCAGAGAAAATCTATAAATATTATTCTCATTGCATTGCTTTTTTCTCTATATTAGAGAACCAAAGTTTTTCATAATTATACATGATTACTTTGGTACTAATTTATTTCTTTATTGCTTCAACAATGGATAAATTGTCTCTTCTCCATAATGGCTTCCCAAGTGGCTCAGAGGTTTAAGCGTCTGTCTCCAATGCGGGAGACTCAGGTTCGATCCCTGGGTCAGGAAGATCCCCTGGAGAAGGAAATGGTAACCCACTCAGTATTCTTGCCTGGAGAATCTCATGGACAGAGGAGCCTGGGAAGCTACAGTCCACAGGGTCGCAAAGAGTCGGACACGACTGAGCAACTTCACTTTCACTTTCTCCATAATAAAAGTAGGTATACAATGTTTGTTTAAAAAATATTTAACTCATCTTACGGCTGATCCATGTTGATGTATGGCAGAAACTAATACAATACTGTAATTATCCTTCAATTAAAAATAAAGAAAGAAAAAATATTATGTATGGTATGAGAAATTTGTTATGCATGGTATGGGATAAAAATAGATTTAAATGTAGCTTTCTTCATATTATCATTCAACAATGCTTTTTAAAAATTAAACACTGATTTCTCACATATTAAATCACTATAAATTTATTTCTGATATTCCTATTTTGTTTCTATCACTATTATTGACCTACATTCAGGTAATCTTATGAATATACTTTGGAATAGGTTTTGGTCTTGAATGGCAGAAACTCCTTTGTTCCTCTTTAAACATCACAACCCTTAATTAGATGATAACAACTGTACACACATCAACTGTACATACATAAACCTTACTCAGATAATGAGTACACATTTAGTTTGGCCAGTACACCAACTGCCAGTATTTAAAAAACAGTAGATGATAGGTGCTACAGTTGAATGCGTCCCCCCAAAATTCATACACTGAATTCTAACCTCCAAAAGTGATGGTCTTTTGACTGGATCAAAAGGGTACTTTATAAATTTCTGGCTTCTCTTGAAAAATTAGTATCACTGAGCCCATGTACCCAAGTGCCAAGAATAGGAGAAAACCAATTAGCCACCTCTTCTCCTTTACACAGGTACACATATATAAAGTTTAAAGTGTCCAATATTCCCTGTTGTCTTATTCCCAGGCCACCTAAGTGACTAATAGTGTCTGCCTGAAGGCCTCTGAACTGCAACTTTTGGGTAAAACCTCTGATTTCCCTTTCTGTCTTCAAAAGCCAGAAAGTTCATAGTTAAATTGGTGATCAACTTTAGTAACTACACTTAACCTAGATTTCTGGTCTAATCTCTTCTCTACTTCCATAGTGTGGGGGCCTGATCTTTTATCTTCATTTAATTATCTTACAGTGTATGTACTAATCCCGATCCTCTCAAATATTAATTTTATGAATGAGAATAATTTTTTAAAGCGTTTGCCTCCCCTGAAGTTCTTGCCTGCTCCTTTACTGTGTGATTTATACTATCAATCAAATTCAATTCAACATCCTATTGTAATCTTTAACTGGTATTATATTAAATCTATAAATTAACTTTGCTAATACTGTCATCTTTATCATATTAAGACTACTCAACTAGTAGATTATATTTCTCTTATTATTTTTTATATATCTTATAAGATTTTTTAATAAAATAATAATTTAATGTTATCTTTTTCAGTACATGTTTGTCTACAGATAAAATAAATGGCTGAATTCAGTTAGGTATATGTTTTATAACCTGTGATTTAAGCATCTCAAGATGCGGTTTTCTTGAATCTCCTAAACCTTCAGGTTACAGTCCCTTGGCACTGACAAACAGTGTCAGTCTCTCTACTGACCTACACATACTTTACTTATCTCTTCTATATGATTTGTTGCAATTATTTATAAAACAATACAATAAAAAAGTGACATCCCTATTTTGTTTAGTTTTAAATAGACTGCCACTACTAGAAACTCCATCAACTGGAGTTTGGTAACTGCTGCTACCAGAAACTCCATCAACTTCCTTCATGCCCTCAGACTTAAAATGAAATCTATTCCTGACAAACATGACAAGGTAATTCAATGGGAAAAATAGTCTTTTCAATAAGTGTTGCTGGAATAACTGGATTTTTATATGGGAAAAACAAATAAACATATCTTGACCTCTTCACACTGTATACAAACATTAAACATAAGCTCTAAATAAAAAAACTTGTAGAAGAAAACAGAAAAAAAAACAAACCTTTGTTACTTTGAGGTTCAATGATGATTCCTTATAACACAAAAAGCTTGAAGCATTAAATGACACATTCTCATGTGATGTTTCTAAAATTTATGTCATGGATAAATTCAACTTCAGCAAAGTTAAAAACTTTTATTTGTCAAAAGATGCCATTAAGAAAATGAAAAGGCAAACCTCATATTAGAGAAATATTTACAGAATACTCTCAAGAAAGGTCTTTTAAATTGGTCTGTTTTAAGAAATTGAGAATACATAAAGAACCCTCAATTTCTTAAACCATTTTAAAATGTGTAAATGATTTAAATAAATGTTTTGCAAAAGAAGATATATGGATGATCAACTAGCACTTAAAAATACTGCTCAACATCATCAGTCACAGACATATAAGAATTAAAACCATAGTAAGATACCACTACACATATCCTAGAATAGTTAAGATTAAAGACTGATTACAAAGTGAGGAGATGGAGCAGCTGTAAATCTCCTCCTTTCCTAGTAAAATAGCTTGTTAATTTCTTGTTAAACATAGGCTCATATGACTGTGAATCACATGACTCAGCAATACCAATCTACCCAAGAGTAATAAAATAGATCTTCATACAACATCATGTGCGCACATTTTTAAAAAACTTATTCACAACAGAAAAAAATTATAATTTTGAGCATGGAAAAACCCACATATCCAAAAACTAGTGAACAGATAAACAAAACATGATATATCCACACAATGAAATACTACTCAGGAATTTAAAAATATATATATTAATATATTAGACAAATGGATGACTCACATTGTTATGATACATGGAAAAAAAGTGAGACACAAAATACTATACACTGTACAACTCCATGCATATGTAAGAAATTCTAGAAAAGGCAAAACTATACTGACAAGGGGGACTTCCCTGCTGGCCCAGTGGCTAAGACTCTGCACTCCCAAGGCAGGGGGCCTGAGTACAATCCCTGATTGGGGAACTAACTAGATCCCACATGCTGCAACTGAAGGCTCTGCCTTGCCACAACTAAGACTCCTGTGCAGCCAAATAAATACATATTAAAATAAGAGAAAAAAAAATCTATAGTGACAGAGAACAGATCAGTGGTTGTTGGAGGGCAAGGACTGTGGGGGTAAAAGAAGTATGGATTATGATAGAGGGCACATGACTGCATACATTTATCAAAACTATACAATTAACATGGGTAGATTATTATACACAAATCATAACCTAATAAGACCATAATATACTTTAAATTTCATTGTGAAAAATATATTTTACAAAATCCAACCTAAAGAGTTTGAATGGGTAGTAACAAATTTAACTTCTACTCAGGAAGAGGTCTGGACTTTGCCCTGGGCTTTTGAAAGATTTAATCTCTAAGCCTTGTAGGAGTGTCTTTATTTGCCTGAAATTTCAATTATGACAGGTAATCTAACAGTGTGAAGGCTGGAGGCAGGCCACACCAGATAGGATTTAAGGTAGAAGTTGACCACCCAGAGAAAGATTAGCAATGTTATATAGACCAGGAGTTCTAGATCATATGGTATCAACCTGATCACAGGGGCTGAAGCTGTGTCAGCTACCTGGGCAATGAATCATGCTTGCATAATGGAGCCCTAATAAAATTCTGAAGATGGAAGCTTCGGTGAGCTTCCCAGCTGGCAATAGTTTCATGTATATTATCACAATCAGTGCCAGGCAAGAAACAAGCCCTGATGCAAGGGGGGAGAACAACAGTAGAGCTTCTCTTGTTAGCTTCTGTTAAAATCTGTTTGCTTTTCCTAATAGTTTTGTAATAAACTATAACTGTAATAGATTTCAGCGAGCTCTGTCAGGTTTTCTGGAAAGTTATTGAGCCTAAGGTTGGTCTGGTGGATCCCTGAACTTGTACGTAGTGTCAGAATCGAGCGTGGTCATCTGTGGACCGATTACCTTCTAACTTCTCAGTTGCCTTCAACACTCACAACCAGATAAACATAAATAGGTGGGAAATCGATGACTATAAAATTCATAGTTGAAATGTTTAATAACTACTTAAGTAAATTACAAACGTCACACCTATAAGTCTATGTGAAAGCGTCAGACACAGTCATGTCTGACTCTTTGCGACGCCATGGACTGTGGCCTTCCAGCCAGCCACGGACTGCCAGGCTCTTCTGTCCATGGAATTCCAGATAAGAATACTGGAGTGGGTAGCCATTCCACTATAAGCCTATATACAACGCCAAAATGACAACCTTTACAGCTGCCTGGTTAACCTGGAACCAGCCCAAGTAGTAACACTCTGTGTTAGCATGCGCAATCAGTTGTTTAAATTAGACACGTCAAGTGTACAGCTTAGGCAGGGAACACCCAGAGAAACCAACCATCCCTCCCGCTCCCAGGTGCGTGCCTGTCATCTAATTCTGTTAAGTGGCTTTTTACTTCCTTATTTAGAATCTGCTCAACATTTCAAGTCCTAAATTTCCTATAGCATGCAACTGGATCTCTTCTTTCAAATTCCTAGCAGTATTATCCAGAGCAAGTATTATCCTAGATATAGAAGTTCACTAGCAATACAGATGTAACTTTGTAAAAAGTGTTTTAGAAATTCAGGCTAAAGAGTCTGCAGTCATGAAATGGCAAAAAACATTTCCCAAAGATGCCCCATAAATCTGTCTTCTGAAAATGTAGTTATTATGTTTATAACTAACATTTTCCATGAGAGAAAAAAATTTAAAAATTAGGGAGAAAAAATGGCATAAATAATAAAATAAATTTCTATAGAACACCACAAATGTTACTATTTCCAAATGGTTGTAAACTTGTGGGCAAATGAGTCCACAAATGCAAGTTTAAGTGAAGTATCTATACTGCTCAGTTTCTCAGTTGTGTCCAACATTTTGTGACCCTAGGGACTGAAGGGCTTCTTTAATATCACAGGCTCCTTTGCCCATGGGATTTTCCAGGCAAGAATACTGGAGTGGGTTGTCATTTCCTCCACCAGGGGATCTTCACAACCCAGGGATTGAACCCACGTCTCTTGCATTGGTAGGTAGGTTCTTTATCACTGAGCCACCTGGGAAGCCCAGTTACCTAACTAGGCTGTTCTTTTTCATGTTGAGCCAAACTAGGACAGGTGGAAGGCTAATGCTGGAGTCAGAGAGTACTTGACAGAAGGGCAGAGAGGAGAGTGCTTTCCCTCCAAACAAAGGCAAACTTATCAAATGCTCAAAGTATGTCCATTTGTCCAAAGTTATACCTAAGTGTGGGAATGCTCTTAATACCCTGTACACTCTGCAAACAAAACACAGCACAGCAGACAAACGCACTACCTCTATCCTGAGCCACAACTCAGCAAGACAGAGCAGTAAGCTCTTTACTGTGTGAACCAATTTTCACCAGGCTTCAGGCTGGCCTGCAGAGCTCCAACCTGTAGATAATGTTCTTCAGCCAACAAGAACAGGTTGGGCACTCTAACTGGAATACCATCCTCACCACAGATGGGCTCCTGAAACTACCTCTTGGCTCAGAATGCATGTGACCATCTATCATTGGCTCTGACCTGCCCCACTCTCACTATGTGTGCCCTCCTGCCACAGATCTACTTTATCTGACTTCACCCTGCTAGAATGCAAGTCCTGCTTTGAATCCCCAACTCACCTAACTAGGGGTCTAAAATCCTTACTTTAAATGACTCTGTTCCTGAACCCTGAGTCATTGGCGAGAGATTTGCCAACCCACATGGACAATCTAGAACTAAGATGCAACCCTAGCAAAGGGGAAGTCAGAGAGACTGAAGCGTAAGAATCTCTGACCCACTGCTCTGAAAGGAAAAGGACCATGAGCCACAGAATACAGGCTATAGGATACACAGGTTACCTCTAGAGGCTGAGAATGACGCCAGGCTGATAGCCAGCAAGGAAATGCAACCTCATCCTACAGCCACATGAAACTGGCTGAACTCAGCCAACAGCCTGAATGAGCCTGAAAGATGATTGATTCCCAAGAGCCTCTAGTGAGGAACACAGCCCTGCCAAACCTCTGATTTCAGCCTTGTGAAACCTGGGGCAGAGAACCAGCGGAACCATGCTGTGAGCAGAATTCAGATTTAGAGAACTTTGCTGTTTTAAGGCACTTAGTTTATAGCAATTTGTTACAGAAGCAATAGAACTGAACACAGTGGTGGTCCCAGGGCTACCATCAAATTGCCTTCCTGCCCCTCCAACCTGCAGTTAGGAACCAAGGAAACTGAAGTTACCCAGCTGTCAATGGACAAAACTTTCATAGGCTGTCCCACATTGCACCGTCAGTGTGTCTGTATTTTGTCTTCCTCACTAGGATGCAAGCTCTTAAGACAGGGACTGTGAATGACCTTTTTTTTTAACTCTAATTTTTTTTAATTGTCCAAACAATATTTATTGACTGTAGAAAACTTAGAGAAAAAAGAAATATAAAAGAAATTTTAAACAATCCATAATTCAACAGTTAACCGTACTATTAATATTTTCAGGTCATTCTATACTTTGTACATGTATTACACATATATTATATATATATAAATTATAAGATATATAAAGTGAAGTGAAGAGAAGTCGCTCAGTCGTGTCCAACTCTGTGTGACCCCATGGACTGCAGACCACCAGGCTCCTCTGTCCATGGGATTTGCCAAGCAAGAGTACTGGAGTAGGTTGCCATTGCCTTCTCCAAACGTTTGCTAAGGACTAATAAAATAACAGAATTTTAGGGCTGGTGAAGGATAATCATTTAGTAGGTAGTAATTTGATTTAAGTCATTGAGAGGAAGAGAAGTAAGTCTCAGTCATATAAACATGAAGAACTGTACAGAGCTGATGAAAGGATCCTCAAAGTGAGTATTCTGGCAAATTTTATCTTTACTTTTCTATTTTTTTCCAAACAGAGACAGGTATGCACAATCAACGAGGTTTGATAACTCTTTAAAAAATCTTCAAAGAGGTATGTTTTATATTATAATTTTTTAATAAAGTTCTTCCTAAAATATATGGTTATATAGCATAGTAAAGACCCAGAAAGCTTGGCAATCTCCTCGTGGGTAAAAAGTAAACACATTCTTCATATGGGCATACTATCACTACCAATCCCCTAAATAATAAATAAGCCTTTGGAAAAGTTAATAAGCTTTATACAGTATTGTACATCAACTATACTGCTGCTGCTGCTGTTCAGTCACTAAGTCATGTCCAACTCTTTGCAACCCCGTGGACTATATAGCCTGACAGGCTCCTCTGTCTATGGAAATTCCCAGGCAAGAATACTAGAATGGGTTGCCATTTCCTTCTTCAGGGGATCTTTCTGACCCAGGGACCGAACACATATCTCCTGCTTGGCAGGTGAATTCTTTACCACTGAGCCACCTGGGAAGACTACATCAACTTCAATTAAAAAAAAAAAAAAAGAAAGAAAGAAACAAGGGGGAAAAAGTTAATAACCTAATTAGCAATCATGGGGTGGGCTAAACTAGACACTAAGGCTATAGGCTTCTGAGCTTTAGAGAAGGTAATCAGTGGCCATTAAAGTCCTGTTCTGTATTCATGTAGAGATTATAAAATTAGAGTTTCTTTAAAATAAGACTATTGCCTATTAAACAATCAATTATCTTACTAAGAGAGTAACATCAGTTTTAAACTACCTGCTTTTCAATGAATATTTAAAACATACAAATGGTAAAAATGTCCAAATGTGAAATAAGTATAATGCATTTCATCATTAAACTTCATATTCTTTATCTGACAGAAAAAGAAACACATAAAGATTGCCTGTAAATTATTCAAAGCCTCCAGATATTGTATAGGTATTTTGGTTCCTTTCAAAGTTTCTTTATTGATTTCTTTATAACTTTATTGATTTATATAACCTGTCCTTCTTTACATGTTCTACTAAAAGTTTCTTTCATCTTTAAATGCTGGAAGAGGCCCCAAAAGTAAAAAAGGTGAGAAAGGGAATCACTGTGTAGCTTACGAGTGTGTAGCATATAATGCAAAGAGCACTAGACTAAGGATTAGTCCTGATAGGTAATATTGGGACTAGCACTAGGCTAGCACTAGGCTAGTCCTGATATTACTGTCTTCGTCACTTCACGGACATTTCCTAGACCCAGTTTCTTTGCCTACAAAATGAAGGTGCTCAGTGATCTCAAGGGCCCTTACAGCACAAACATTTTAGGCTGTGAATTTCTGGGAGATGAGACAGTTAAAGAAAAGAAGAAAAACTCACACTAGATACCTTGCTAAAGGTTACACAGGTAATTGAAAAAGGTCTCAAACAAAATGCCCCTGGTAGATTTTACTCACACATGCATGCCATCAACCTCCTCGGACGCCTACTTTCTGTACATCTTATTAACACTGATTTATCTGAAATCTGGGAGGAATTTTAGGACCACAGAGCCTTTATCAGCAATAGGGACTAATGGATTCCTTAGAGAAAAGCCAAAAAGATAAAGAAGGAAGTTAGATTTGTGCAAAAAATACACCTTCAAAACCTCTGCAGGAAAATCAATATTGATAAGTGAGATATACTGGGAAAATTTCTTAGAGTTACAAAGAAAGTGGACACTAACCTGTGTGTTAGGATTGTCTGCAGAATAGAGAACAGAATTCTATTAATAATAAAATGCCTACATCAAAATGATTAAAAGCCATTCCCTATATACCCTCACCAGGCTTTGTAGCAGCCTATGTAGACTAAGGGCACTGCCACCTGCCACAGCCTAGCCCCTCCCAGGCACCCAGGAAAAGGGAGAACCCGTGGTGAAGCACAATGCCTCCCCAGTCATCTCACCAGGGCTCAAAAGGGCAAGATGCTTTGCACTGTACAGTCCCCATATATACTAATCCAGGTATCTTACAACTAGAAGCATCTCTGCTTTATCCAATTTGGTATGGAAGATGGGGGCTTCTTTTCTGGGAACACTTTATATGATAATGATTCTCTCTGTCTAAAAATTGACACACTCTAAGACTAGCTTTCTGGTTTTGAAAATGATAGGCAATGTAGAATGTGGCAGAAGAGATACTTTTTTTGGAATTGTCAGTCAGTTCAAAATATATTATTACCACCAAGCAACAGTTAGAACTGGACATGGAACAACAGACTGGTTCCAAATAGGAAAAGGACTATGTCAAGGCTGTATATTGTCATCCTGTTCATTTAACTTCTATGCAGAATACATCATGAGAAACGCTGGGCTGGAAGAAGCACAAGGTGGAATCAAGATTGCTGGGAGAAATATCAATAACCTCAGATATGCAGATGACACCACCCTTATGGCAGAAAGTGAAGAAGAGGCTTTTTAAAGCCTCTTGATGAAAGTAAAAGAGGAGACTGAAAAAGTTGGCTTAAAGCTCAACATTCAGAAAATGAAGATTATGGCATCCGGTCCCATCATTCCATGGGAAATAGATGGAGAAACAGTGGAAACAGTGTCAGATTTTACTTTGGGGGGCTCCAAAATCACTGAGATGGTGATTGCAGCCATGAAATTAAAAGACGCTTACTCCTTAGAAGAAAAGTTATGACCAATCTAGATAGTATATTGAAAAGCAGAGACATTACTTTGCTGACTAAGGTCTATCTAGTCAAGGCTATGGTTTTTCCAGTAGTCATGTATGGATGGGAAAGTTGGACTGTGAAGAAGGCTGACCACCGAAGAATTGATGCTTTTGAAGTATGGTGGTGGAGAAGACTCTTGAGAGTCCCTTGGACTGCAAGGAGATCCAACCAGTCCATTCTGAAGGAGATCAACTCTGGGATTTCTTTGGAAGGAATGATGCTAAAGCTGAAGCTCCAGTACTTTGGCCACCTCATGCGAAGAGCTGACTCATTGGAAAAGACTGATGCTGGGAGGGATTGGGGGCAGGAGAAAAATGGGATGACTGAAGATGAGATGGCTGGATGGCATCATGGACTCAATGGACATGAGTCTGAGTGAACTCTGGGAGTTGGTGATGGACAGGGAGGCCTGGTGTGCTGCGATTCATGAGGTCGCCAGGAGTTGGACACGCCTGAGTGACTGAACTGAACTGAATCTTTTCTACCAAAGGAAAAAAAAAAAAAGTTTGGCTATAAGCAATGCCCATGCTTTATAGGACCATTACCAGAGCTCAGCTATAAATACAAACCACTTTCTTCTTTGGGCCTTCGTTGGTGCTCACATGTATTTGATGTGATGCTTTAAGGAGGTTACCCACTAGATAATCTTAAAGATACCTTTCATCTCTGGTACTTTATGGTTCTAAGATAAATGAGCTTTTCCAGGTTGACCCAGCCTCAGAGCCTTATTTATAGTATTGTTTCTATGCAGAAAAATTTTACACATCTCATCCAACTGACTTAAAAATTAACTTTGGGACATAATCCATTTGAAGTTGAGGCACTCTAGTATCTCATAAAATATTGTCTTCCATGTTCCCATACATCTTTATTACTACAGTAAATACTATTTGGGGAGAAAAGAACATATTAATTAAAATGATAAATAATAAATACAAACTTTTTACTACAAACAGAATTCTTATAGTCACCTTAGCATCTTAAATTTTTTGGTTAGAATAGGTCAAAGAAATTCTCCTTCTCATGTCCCTCTTGACCTACCTCCTTCCTATTTTATTGTAATTCAACAAGCTCATATGAAATAACTCTTGAGTACTGAAATTTGGGAGTCATACAAAATATGGTGCTCCAGGGAGACAGAGCTGGGCAGTGTGGCTTTCAGACTCTGCTGCTACTATTTCTAATTTGCTTCAGTCATGTCCAACTCTGTGCGACCCCACAGACGGAAGCCCACCAGGCTCCCCTGTCCCTGGGATTCTCCAGGCAAGAAAACTGCAGTGAGTTGCCATTTCCTTCTCCAAGGCATAAAAGTGAAAAGTGAAAGGGAAGTCACTTAGTTGACCTACCTCCTTCCTATTTTATTGTAATTCAACAAGCTCATATGAAATAACTCTTGAGTACTGAAATTTGGGAGTCATACAAAATATGGTGCTCCAGGGAGACAGAGCTGGGCAGTGTGGCTTTCAGACTCTGCTGCTACTATTTCTAATTTGCTTCAGTCATGTCCAACTCTGTGCGACCCCACAGACGGAAGCCCACCAGGCTCCCCTGTCCCTGGGATTCTCCAGGCAAGAAAACTGCAGTGAGTTGCCATTTCCTTCTCCAAGGCATAAAAGTGAAAAGTGAAAGGGAAGTCACTTAGTCGTGTCCGCTCTTAGAGACCCCATGGACTACAGCCTACCAGGCTCCTCCATTCATGGGATTTTCCAGGCAAGAGTACTGGAGTGAGGTGCCATTGCCTTCTCTAAGAGGCCTTAATTACCCCTACCTCCTATAATTAAGAATCCTCCCATTAAATTTGGGTAGGGCCTGCGACTTGCTTCTGACCAACAGAATATGGCAAAGGTGAGGGGTTATCACTTGTACAGTTACATTATATAATTTCGTAACTTCCATCTTGCTAACAGACTCTCTTGTCTGTATCTCTCTGTACTGACACCCTCTCCTGTTGGCTTTGAAGTAAGCTGCCATATGGAGAGGCCCATGTAGCAAGCACTGAAGGTAGCCTTTGGCTGATAGCCTGTAAAGAGTTACGGCTCTTGGCTGAACAATCACTGAGGATTGCGTGCTGCCAACAACCACCTGAGCTTGGTAGGGGAACTTCCTCAGAACCCCAGCTCTAATCAACACCTTGTAACAGTCTTGTAAAAGACTGAAGCAAGAGTCCAGCTAAGCTACATCCAGATTCCTGACCCACAGGAACTGTGACATAGTAAGTGTCTCCTGTTGTAAGCCATTATGTTTATGGAAATATTGTTACCTAGCAACTGATCATTAATATAGGCAGATGAGTAGTACAATATAATTAGACAACAACTTAAAGGCAACAGAAATCCAATAAAAAGTTCTGGGATAAAGGTAGCTTTGAAATATTCCATGGAGAGGGTAGAAGTCCCACGTTCTTTCAAGAATTCAGACTGGCAGAAAGGTACACAGCACAGAGGCTGAATCAACCGAATATCACGGAGAGTGGCACCACTGCAGTGAGAAACAGTAAGGGGAGACAGCAGAGGTACATGGGGGGTCAAGGTCACAACAGGGCTGAGTGGGCTCGTTTTCAATAGGTAACAACACAAAAGGAAAGGCTCTGGAGCAGGGAAATGACAGTAAAAAGGGCTTTAAAGAACTTAATCCTATCACAGTATAAAGGATGGAGAGGATTAGAGATAAGAGACCAAGAATAGATGTGCTGGCACAAATATCTTCAGGAGAGGCCAACAAATATGGGAGGCGAGGTGGGCGGGTGGTGGTTTCACACTCATGAATAATCAAAGGCATGAAAATAAAACTATAAAATACCATTCTGTGGTTGAATCAAATTTGTACAAAAACTAATAATACTAACAAAGATAAAGCAATCTCAGACACTATCAGTGAGAATGTAAATAGAATAGACTTTATGGAAAGACAGTCAGCAAAATGCATGAATAACCTTAAAATACTCAGATCCTCAAACTCTAATTTACTAAGAACATATTCAAAAATAAATAAGTTTATTTACCCATCCAACAAACATTTGAGTGTCTACTACATTCCAGGTACAGAGGAGATAGCCGTGAACAAAACAGACCTCACTTCTGCTTTCATGAAACTTAGAAGAGACAAACATTTAACAAATAATGATGAAATAACTGTATAATTACACATATTATAGGACACAATGGAACTTAAATCATGAGCTTAAAAAATACCTTTCTGGGAAGTAACATTTATACTGAGATCTGAAAGATGAATAGAATTTAGCCACATGAAGAATAGGAGGATTTTTTTTTTCTAATAGAAAAAAACAACATTCATGAAGGCAAGAAAGTTAGCTATATTCAATATTTTGGAGGATTCATTCATTAACCTATTTAACAACTATGTGTAGAGGCCCTAGTAAGTATCAGGTACTAGGTGCTAAGGATAAGGGATGGGAGAAAATGATCAAGGTCAAGACAAAACATGTATAAAAAATCCTGTAGGAATAGAAGCACGTGGTATTTATAATAAAGCCAAAGATGCATGTGTGAAAAAGAGAAAATCAATATACTTGGAAGGAAAAAAGAAAAGAGAGAGAGAGATAATGGAATATAGGTTCAGTTCAGTTCAGTCGCTCAGTTGTGTCTGACTCTTCGTAGCCCCATGGACTGCACCTGTCCATCACCAACTCCTGGAGTTTACTCAAACTCATGTCCATTGAATCAGTGATGCCATCCAACCACATCATCCTCTGTCATCCCCTTCTCTCACCTTTAATCTTTCCCAGGGTCTTTTCAAATGGGTCAGTTCTTTGCATTAGGTGGACAAAGTATTGGAGTTTCAGCTTCAGCATCAGTCCTTCCATGAATATTCAGGACTGATTTCCTTTAGGATTGACTGGTTGGATCTCCTTGCAGTCCAAGGGACTCTCATAAATACAAAGACTGTCTATCTCCTTTCAAATCCAAATAGTATAGACTTAACCTTAGAAAGGTACATTCAAAACTGTACCATTCATTTATTAAAAATTACCATTTATAGACAGAAATAGGCTTCCCTGGTTGCTCAGATGGTAAAGAATCTGCCTGCAATGCAGGAGATCCAGGTTCAATCCCTGGGTTGGGAAGATCTCCTAGAGAAGGGAATGGCTACCCACTCCAGTACTCCTGCCTAGAGAATTCCATGGACATAGGAGTCTGGCAGGCTACTATCCCTGGGGTTGCAAAGAATGGACATGATGAGCAATCGTCACTCTCACTTTCATAGACAGAAATACTTAAATGACTCAGGGCTAAAATGCTCATGGGCAAAGAAGAAGAACTAGAGATCAAAAATAAATTTTAACATGGATACATAAGTTCAGTTCAGTTCAGTCGTGTCCAACTCTGCGACCCCATGAATCGCAGCACACCAGGCCTCCCGTCCATCACCAACTCCCGGAGTTCACTCAGACTCACATAAGCTAAAGCATTGCTGTACTTGAGGGATTACCCTACAGCTATCCATAAGTGTGTCCCAACTATGCTAAGCACTCAGGGAAAAGGAACCATTTTTTCAGAAAAATAGGCAGGTTTTCTTTGCAAGAGGCCAAAATGTACATAGAATAATCTTAGGATTTGAAATTAAAATCTGAGTTTGGATTGACATGTACAAAGTGCTATATTTAGAAAGGATAACTAACAAGGATCCACTGTATAGCACAGGGAACTCTGCTCAGTATTATATAACAATCTAAACAGGAAAAGAATCTGAAAAAGAATAGATACAGGTCAATGTATAACGATCACTTTGCTATACACCTGAAACTAACACAACAGTGTTAATCACCTGTGTGAATGTGTGTGTGCGTGCATTCAATTATGTCTGACTCTTTGCAACCCCACGGACTGTAGCCCATCAGGCTCCTCTCTCCATGGAATTTTCTAGGCAAGAATACTGGGGTAGCTTGCCATTTCCTCCTCCAGGGCTCTTTCCACATCTCTTGTGCCTCCTACTCACGTATATGCCAATATATAATAAAATATTTCTTAAAAATCAACCCAATGAACGTCCAAAAGGTTAAAGATGAACAGATAATTACATAAACTTTATGAAAAGAACATGCTTGGAGTTACTAGCAAGTTATAAGGGAGCCATAAAAATAATCACGACCTCATGTGACCAGTAAACCCAAGGAACTAGAGTACTTTTTCTTCTGTGTCCTCAATTATCCAAATGGTAATATATTATATTTGGTACATGTCAAGAGCATTAAAGAGTATATAATATTTTACACTACCTTAAGATAAAAAAAGATATGCAAAACTCTACTATTTTTGCACTTCTCTGTGAGTCTAAAACTATTCCAAAATGAGAAGTAAAAACAAAATATACGGGTAGATTTGCTACAGCAAATAACACAAAGCCTAAAATTTGTGTTAATTTCATAAAGCAATCAAAAAGGACAAACGAAATAATCGTCCAAATTATGCTCTCAAGTCCAATGTTTACTTCTCCTATTAAGGGATGCAGGTACCTATCAAGAGAAAAGCTCATGGTCTGTCTTGGACAGTCCACTGCCCATCAGACTTCTGGGGAGGTGATTTCAATCTCTCTAAAAGGCTCAACATTCAGAAAACAAAGATCGTGGCATCCGGTCCTATCACTTCATGGGAAATAGTAAGGCTGTATATTGTCACCCTGCTTATCTAACTTACATGCAGAGTACATCATGAGAAATGCTGGGCTGAATGAAGCACAAGCTGGTATCAAGATTGCTGGGAGAAATATCAGTAACCTCAGATATGCAGATGACACCAACTCTTATGGGCAGAAAGTGAAGAAGAACTAAAGAGCCTCTTGATGAAAGTGAAAGAGGAGAGTGAAAAACTGGCTTAAATCTCAACATTCAGAAAACCCGATCATGGCATTCGGTCCCATCACTTCATGGCAAATAGATGGAGAAACATTGGAAACAATGGGAGACTTTATTTTCTTGGGCTATGAAGTCACTGCAGATAGTGATTGCAGCCAGGAAATTAAAAGACACTTGCTCCTTGGAAGAAAAGTATGACCAACCTAGAAAGCATATTAAAAAGCAGGGACATTACTTTACCAATAAAGTTCCATCTAGTCAAAGCTATGGTTATCCAGTAGTCATATATGGATGTGAGAGTTGGACTATAAACAAAGCTGAGTGCCAAAAAATTGATGCTTTTGAACTGTGGTGTTGGAGAAGATTCTTGAAGAGTCCCTTGGACTTCAAGAGATCCAACCAGTCCATCCTAAAGGAAATCAGTCCTGAATATTCCTTGGAAGGACTGATGCTGAAGCTGAAATGCCAGTGCTTTGACCTCCTGATGTGAAGAACTGACTCATTTGAAAAGGCCCTGATGCTGGGAAAGACTGAAGGAGGGAGGAGAAGGGGACAACAGAGGATGAGATGATTGGATGGCTTCACCAATTCAAAGGACATGAGTTAAAGTAAACTCTGGGAGTTGGTGATGGACAGGGAGGCCTGGTGTGCTGCAGTCCATGGGGTCACAAAGAGTTGGACACGACTGAGCAACTGAATTGAAGTTATGAAAGTAGGATTCAAAGGTCTAACTCCTGAATTGATACTCTTTAGCACTAAATAATACTGATTTATTTATGTGGGATTATCTGAGATTTCCTGGAGGGCTGAAGAAATAATGTGATATTAATCATGAGAATAAGATATATTATGTAGCATTTTCTAAATGTATCTGACCATGGAAATGGTCACTATGCCATCTTTTTTCCCCAGAGTATTGTCCTGGCTAGGAGGTCATGAAAATATACTTTGGGAAAGACATTATCAATCAAATCAATTAAAAAATAATTTGTAACATAAAATTGTATGAACGTTTTCTACAGTTTGCCAGAGCTAAAATCCATTTATATGTAAAGTGTGGCTTCCCAGGTGGCATAGTGGTAAAGAATCTGTCTGCCAATGCAGAACTAGGAGATTCTTGGGTTGGGAAGATCCCCTGGAGTAGGAAATGGCAGCTCGCTCCAGTATTCTTGCCTGGAAACGTCCCATGGGCAGAGGAGCCTGGTGGGCTATACAGCCCATGGAGTTGCAAAAAGTTGGACAAGACTGAGTACACATGCATATACATTCAAAGTATTTCTAAGAAATGTTGAATTTCTACTGTTTTATATGTAAATTCCATTTGGAAATTATGATTCAAGGAAATGCTTGGAAAACCTTAAAGGAAAGGCAGCTAAAATTTAATAAACATCATCTGCACCAGGCAATATAACAGGTGCTTTGTGTAAATGTCTCACTGACTTCTCTACCACTGAGCTGGGAAAATGTTTTTACCCTTTTGTTATACATGAAAAGACAAAGACTTAATTAAGGTTAGGATCTTAAGTAAATAGTATGATGCACAAAATCTAGGTTTTGACTCCCAAATTTGTAACACACTCCATTCTAAGCTGCCTCCCTATGGCATGTCCATTAGATGCAGATTTTTATTCACAAGGTTAGTCCTGTAAAAAGGAATTGCACCTTTTCCCAATAAGTTTAAGGCTCAACTATACAGTAGTGTATTCCTTATGATTTTTACTTTACAAGTATTCACATACAAAAGGTATTACAATTGCATAATCAATAGTACTATGCAGTGTAAGGCAAAGGATTTAGTTGGTTTGCCTGACTGTATTGTGGTAGTAAGAAAAATTTTAATAATTATTAGGTGTTTACCTGTATGTCAGACACTATTCACAATGGTTTATATGGCCTATATAAGACAATAAGGTACTTACTTTCCATCATTATATCTTATTTTTTTTTAAATCAAGGGATAATTGCTTTACAGAGTTTTTGATGGGTGGGAAGTTCAAGAGGGAAGGGACCTAGGGCTTCCCATGTTGATACCTATGGCTGAGTCATGTTGATATTTGGAAGAAAACATCATTATATCTTTTATTAATGGAAGTCAAAAGATAATTTTTTACATTGCTAATATAGTTTTCTTGTCTTTTTACTAATTATTGATATTTTTAAGTGGATTAATATTTTAAGACATTTTAATAGCAGATTTTTATAATTGGGTAAACCATATTAGTTTTCATTCTAACACTCTGAAGAGTCTGAATATTTTTTTCTTCATATTTTAAGAAATCTGACTATTTAGAAAGCCTAAGGAAAAGGCAATGAATAATTTAATTGGAACTCAGCAAAGGGATTTGAAATGGTAAGCAGTCACCTTTATTGTACTAGTTTTGAATTAAGTCATCACAAATCAATGGAAAAGCCACACACATTATTATTGATTCTTTGTAATTTCTTCTTTACTATAAAAAATCTTCAGGGTTATACCTCTGGGTAGAAAACAGCTCACTACAACAAGCCAAGCAAAAGAGGTACCAGAGCTCTGTTGCTATAGCAACCCAACCTGGCAATGTCTTCTGGGACTTGCTCTAAGGGAAGGTCCAATGATAGGGAGTAATGTGACTTTCTTTTCTGCTCTTATGACATATATTGATTTACTGTGCATAAAAAGTAACATGGTTCAAATTGCATACCTTTCCTGGTAATGAAAAATGAGCTCTTGTGTAAAAATGAAAAGGAGTTTTAAACAAGTAGCAAGGAGTAAAACTTTCATTTATCTTAGTGGAAACATTGCATAAAGAGCCCTTCCTCAGTAATTGAATGTTGAAAATTCATTTTCTTGAATAGCAAGGATATAAATATTTCATATAACTTAGCAATTTATGGGAGTAGCGATTATGGTTTCAAAACTGTCTAATGGGTTATATTACTTTTAGGGAAAAAATGGTCATGTTTACCTCTGATACACATATAAATCTCAAAGCTTTTATAATGTTTTAATCCATGATGAGAGAAACATGGCTGCTATTAGGGCATGAATATTTCCAGACTGAGTACCTTTCTTTGCCCAACTGCCTCAAAACTAAATACTAATTCAGGTAAAGCAAGCGAGAACATTTAAAATGTATTCAAACACTTTAAGATTTCTTCTTAATAAAGTCATTGCTCCATCAAAGACACTCTCATTTCTTTGTAATTTATTCATGTTCAATGAGGCTGGCCCAATAGGGTATAATTTACGCTTTGGTAACACCTCTCTCAAAGGACTTTGCAAATGTTAATGTCTTTTTAACCTCTTCTTTCAGAGAAAAGTATATATCTTGGATGAATGCAAAATAAACAAATAGTGATTGACCACAACTATAAAAAATCAGCTGAATGGCTGTTAACCTTTCTGAGATTTATTCCTTGAGAATGAAAACCTTTAAACATAGAAAAACGTGAGCTAGACTTTGTCCATGATTGCACCCAATACTACATTTGAGACTAAATTGGAAAACAAGAAAAAAACATACAACTTGATATCTCTTGAACTAATTGAAAGAGTAATATATCTGGGCCATTCTCTATATTCCTATTTAAGTTAGAGAAGTGTATCAAGTGTGATGAACAATAAATAAATAAGAGCTCAAAACCAAAAACTCTTTTCCTTGAGAATTTGCCACTTAGCAGTGAGTAGATTTTAAAAAAAAAAATTATGTCTACCTTTTAACTGAACTGATAAGCATTTTTACTTATCTCAAACTGGGTCAGCAAAGTTTACCATGCCTTTAAGTTGTACAACACATGTGTGACTCTATTTTTCACCTCGAATCATTTTCTTTTGCCATTCCACTACCTCTAGAATAAATGGATAATATTTTTTACTAGCCACAAATAAAATTATTTAAACTTACAAAAACGTTGGAAAAGTAAACAGCTTCAATTGAGGAAGTATACAGGACCTATGATTTTTATTTCCACTTTCTGCATTGCTGTACCTTCCTGCCACTGAAACAATTCATTGTACCAAACTTATCATGGATTCTTTTGTATATATATAGACAATAAGGAAATCAAGTATTAGGAAGTTAATTACTCCCCCAATGTCACACAGCTATAGGAGTTAAAATCTTTCTTTGAATTCAACATATCTGATTTCAGAGCCCATGTTTTTAACTATATGCTATTCATTCTGTTTCAGACTATTTAGTCTTTGGCATGTTGTGTTGAGTATTGCTGCTCAGCTTTCAACACCCACTGATAATTGACCTGTACTTAATGGTGGCTCCTAATTTGCTTATTCCTTTGCTGCTGTGGTTTGGTAAAGCATGGAATTTAATAGCCAATGCCTGTTAGAAGAGATTACCCAAGAAACCATCTTAGAAAACAATAACACCCCCCCCACACACACACACAAAATTCAGCAAAACCAGGATGGTTTTCACATTGTTCAACATAGTTATTGATTTTTTTTTTCAATATATTGACCAGACGTGAAAGATCTTTCCCAGAAAATGATTTATTTGGTGACTGAACAAAGGGATATTCTCAAATTACTACAGTTATATATTTCCATTTCCAGTTTGCTTTTATGTTATCAATATTAAATCCCATTAATTTTGTTATATATGAAAGGATTTTCTGACCATGATATGGTGGGTGGGAGAGATGAAATTGCCTTTTGTACCTTTTAGTATTTTTAATAAAGGGTCTAAGTTAGGCCCCTTATTAAAAAGTAAAAAGTACTTTTGTGTTCCTTTAGTATACAGATTGTGGCAAAGTACAATCTGAAAACTTTTGGCATTGCAGTTAATCCTTTTGAAATCATTTTCCCTAAACGTAAGTTTTGAGTAACTTTTTTAAAATACTTTTTCCTAATTGTGTTACTTGATGGAGGGGAGAGTACTTCTTTTGTTTGGTTTGTAAAGTATACTTGTGCTGTGTGTGCTGTGCTAAGTCACTTCAGTTGTGTCTGACTGTTTGTGACCTGTGGACCTTAGCACACCAGGCTCCTCTGTCCATGGGATTCTCCAGCAGGAATACTGGAGTGGGCCGCTGTGCCTTCCTCCAGGGGGTCTTCCCAATCCGGGGATCAAACCACTGTCTCCTGTGTCTCCTACACTGGCATGTGGGTTCTTTACCACTAGCGCCACTTGGAAAGCCAAATAGCACTTACTTATACATTATGTCATATTTTCACGGGGGCTTCTCTGCTGGCTCAAAGAATGGCAAAGAATCTGCTTGCAATGCAAGAGACCCAGATTCAGTCCCTGGCTTGCAAAGAGCCCCTGGAGGAAGGCAGGGGAACCTATTCTAGTATTCTTGCCTAAAGAACCCAATGGTGGAGGAGCCTGGCAGGCTACAGTTCATGGGGTCCAAAGGGTCAGACACACAACCGAAGCAACTTACCACACATATTCTTCATTACTACTTTTTGAAAGAAACAGTGTGATTGTTAATTTATACACTTTCTTAATGATGAAGCTGCAGATAATAGATATTTAACAATTTCCCCAAGGTTATCCAGCTAGTAAGTGGCTGATCCAGGATTAAATTATATTTCTTTATATATTAAATTCCATATATTTAAAACATCCCTGCATTTTGGACTGTTTTGTTAACTATGATGGCTACTCCATTTCTTCTAAGAGATTTCTGCGCACAGTAGTAGATATAATGATCTGCTGCTGCTGCTGCTAGGTCACTTCAGTCGTGTCCGACTCTGTGCGACCCCATAGACGGCAGCCCACCAGGCTCCCCGATCCCTGGGATTCTCCAGGCAAGAACACTGGAGTGGGTTGCCATTTCCTTCTCCAATGCATGAAAGTGAAAAGTGAAAGTGAAGTCACTGAGTCATGTCCAATTCTCAGCAACCCCATGGACTGCAGCCTACCAAGCTCCTCCGTCCATGGGATTTTCCAGGCAAGAGTACTGGATATATAATGGTCATCTGAGTTAAATTCACTCATCCCAGTCCATTTTAGTTCACTGATTCCTAAAATGTTGACATTCACTCTTGCCATCACCTGTGTGACTACTTCCAATATGCCTTGATTCATGGACCTAACATTCCAGGTTGCTATGCAATATTGCTGTTTACAGGATCGGACTTTACTTCTATCACCAGTCACATCCACAACTGGGTATTGTTTTTGCTTTGGCTTCACCTCTTCATTCTTTCTGAAGCTATTTCTCCACTCTTCTCCAGTAGCATATTGGGCACCTCCCGACCTGGGGAGTTTATCTTTCAGTCTCATACCTCTTTGCCTTTTCATACTGTTCATGGGGTTCTCAAGGCAAGAATACTGAAGTGGTTGCCATTCCCTTCTCCAGTGGACCACGTTTTGTCAGAACGCTCCGCCAATAGACAAATCTCAAAATCTCAAAAATGACAGATGATCTCTGTTCATTTCCAAGGCAAACCATTCAATATCACAGTAATCCAAGTCTGTGCCCCAACCAGTAATGCTGAAGAAGCTGAAGTTCAATGGTTCTATGAAGACTTACAAGACCTTCTAGAACTAACACCCAAAAAAGATGTCCTCTTCATTATACGGGACTGGAATGCAAAAGTAGGAAGTCAAGAGATACATGGAGTAACAAGCAAATTTGGCCTTGGAATACAAAACAAAAGCAGGTCAAAGGCTAACAGAGTTTTGCGAAGAGAACACAGTGGTCATAGCAAACACCCTCTTCAAACAACATAGTAGAAGACTCTCCACATGGACATCACCAGATGGTCAATACCAGAATCAGATTGATTATATTCTTTAGAGCCAAAGATGGAGAAGCTCTATACAGTCAGCAAAAACAAGACCAGGAGCTGACTGTGGCTCAGATCATGAACGCCTTATTGCCAAATTCAGACTCAAATTGAAGAAACTAGGGAAAACCGCTAGACCATTCAGGTATGACCTAAATCAAATCCCTTATGACTATACAGTGGAAGTGACAGGTTCAAGGGGTTAAATTTGATAGAGTCCCTGAGAACTATGGACTGAGGTTCCTGACATTGTACAGGAGGCAGTGATCAAGACCATCCCCAAGAAAAAGAAATGCAAAAAGGCAAAATAGTTGTCTGATGAGGCCTTTAAAACAACTGAGAAAAGAAGAGAAGTGAAAGGTAAAGGAGAAAAGGAAAGATATACCCAACTGAGTCACAGTTCCAAAGAATAACAAGGAGAGATAAGAAAGCCTTCCTCAGTGATCAGTGCAAAGATATGGAAGAAAACATAGAATGGGAAAGACTAGAGATCTCTTCAAGAAATTTAGAGATACCAAGGGAACTTTTCATCCAAAAATGGGCACAGTAAAGGACAGAAATGGTTTGGACCTAACAGAAGCAGAAGATATTGAGAACAGGTGGCAAGAATACATAGGAGAACTATACAAAAAAGATCTTCATGACTCAGATAACCACAATAGTGTGATCACTCACCTAGAACCAGAAATCCTGGAATGGGAACTCGAGTAGGCCTTAGGAAGCATCACTACAAACAAAGCTAGTGGAGGTGATGGAATTCCAGTTGAGCTATTTCAAAGCCAAAAAGATGATGCTGTGAAAGAGCTGCACTCAATATGCCAGCACATTTGGAAAACTCAGCAGTGGCCAGAGGACTGGAAAAGGTCAGCTTTCATTCCAGTCCCAAAGACAGGCAATGCCAAAGAATGTCCAAACTACCACACAATTGGACTCATCGCACATGCTAGCAAAGTAAAGCTCAAAATTCTCCAAGCCAGACTTCAACAGTATGTGAACTGTGAACTTTCAGACATAGAAGCTGGATTTAGAAAAGGCAGAGGAACCAGAGGTCATATTGCCAACATATGTTGGATCTTCAAAAAAGCAAAAGAGTTCCAGAAAAACATCTACTTCTGCTTTATTCACTATGCCAAAGCCTTTGACTGTGTTAATCACCCACAAACTGTGGACAGTTCTTAAAGAGATGGGAATACCAGACCACCTGACCTCTCTTCTGAGAAATCTGTATGCAGGTCAAGAAGCAACAGTTAGAACTAGATATGGAACAACAGACTGGTTCCAGATTGGGAAAGGAGTATGTCAAGGCTGTATATTGTCACCCTGCTTATTTAATTCATATGCAGAGTACATCATGAGAAACTCTGGGCTGGATGAAGCACAAGGTGGTATCAAGATTGTTGGGAGAAATATCAATAACCTCAGATATGCAGACGACACCACCCTTATGGCAGAAAGTGAAGAAGAACCAAAGAGCCTCTTGATGAAAGTGAAAAAGGAGAGTGAAAAATTGGCTTAAAACTCAACATTCAGAGAACCGATCATGGTATCTGGTCCCATCACTTCATGGCAAATAATGGGGAAACAATGGAAACAGTAAGAGACTTTATTTTGGTGGGAGGGGGTGGGGAGAACTCCAAAATCACTGCAGATGGTGACTGCAAGCCATGAAACTAAATGATGCTTGCTCCTTGGAAGAAAATCTATGGCCAACCTAAACAGTATATTAAAAAGCAGAGACATTACTTTACCAACAAAAGTCTGTCTAGTCAAAGCTTTGATTTTTCCAGTTGTAATATATGGATGTGAGAGTTGGACTATAAAGACAGCAGAGTGCGGAAGAATTGATGCTTTTGAATATGATGTTAGAGAAGACTCTTAAGAGTCCTTGGACTTCAAGGAGATCAAACCAGTCCATCCTACTGGAAATCAGTCCTGAATTATCATTGGAAAGATTGATGCTGAAGCTGAAATTCCAATACTTTGGCCACCTGATGTGAAGAGCCAATTCATTGGAAAAGACCCTGATGCTGGGAAAGATTGAAGGTGGGAGGAGAAGGGGACAACAGAGGATGAGATGGTTGGATGGCATCACTGAATCAATGGACATGAGTTTGAATAAACTCTGAGAGTGGGTGATGGACAGGGAAGCCTTGCGTACTGCAGTCCATGGTGTCGCTGAGTCAAACATGAGTGAGTGACTGAATTTATCTGAACTGAAAATATCACACAGTAAAATTCCCCTTTGAAGTATTTTTTAAATTTTTGGAAAAAATGAAACCCTTTGTTTTTTCTTCTGTTTTTGATTTAAGAATCGTTTCCCTTGTATTACATAATAATGTGAAATTGTGAAGTTTATAAGATTTTTCTTTCTTCCTTTTTTTAGTCTTTCCAACAAGTTTTCTTGGTTGGTTTATGTGTTCTATGCTGATATAAATATGAGTAATTTTTAAAATGAGTTTTGCAAAGTGAAAATATATGAAACAATTTTAAAGAAAGGGTGTCATGTTGTTAAATTATTGATAAGTCTTCTAGCAGCCAAAGAACAAACCTATGAAATATCTGTCATTATAAATTGTGTATAATCCTTCCAAGGGCCAAGATGCATAAACAGGATGCAGCTAGATTCATTAAGAAACATACTTTATAACTGTAGCTATCTTGAGTTTGCACTGAACATAGCATGGTAGCAATTTTGTAATGACAACATTGACTATAATAAATTAGAACTCATTTATTTTTGGGTATCTTTTTCATAAAGTTAGTGAGTTAAGT
This sequence comes from Madoqua kirkii, assembly GCA_006408675.1. Lineage (NCBI taxonomy): Eukaryota > Metazoa > Chordata > Mammalia > Artiodactyla > Bovidae > Madoqua > Madoqua kirkii. The sequence goes on along the minus strand of SJYC01118277.1, from coordinate 32,946 downwards.
TTCTGCAGACTCAGTCACGATAGACCTTGCCTTGTCTTTCCCTTGTAATAGTTGACATTTTGCATTTCAGTTCCTCAGTAAATCATGGAATCTTGCTTGGTTCTGGACCCAGAAGGTACCTTCATCATCTAACTGTCAAGACTTTTACTGAAGAAATCTTATGATTCATTTCAAATTTTATTCACTAGAATTGTGTGTTCCACTTAGAGTAGTAGTAACGTTTTCATTTGAAGCTTGGCTGTATATTGTTTAGGATATATTCTGTCATTTCCTGCCATCTTGTTAGAGGCATATTAAGACCTTGAGAGATTCCTTATGAAGATTTGGGGAGGAACAAGATAGAAGAATTTGGGTTTAAGATTAATGTCAGGATATGTACTCAATTTGTTTTACTCTGATGAAAGTCCCAATGTTACAAAAAAAATTTTTTTTTTACAGTGAGTTATTTAGAGATATTTGTCCCATTTCCCTAAAAGAACACCAGCAAGAAATCACTGCATTATATGACTTTTCTCCTAGCTGTAACTTTCTCATACTTTCATTTCCTTTTACATACCAGCTTCTCTGGCCAACTTCTAATCTTCCTGCAGTGTACTCACACCTGTCCTTCCAACACTCTTGGCTGTTATGGAGAAATGCCTTCTCTCTCGCCCAGAGGTTTAATAATCTAGCTTGTATTGCAGACATCACATTTTAGGGGGCTATCAACTCCATGGAAAAATTATAATTATTGGAAATATCACCATGTAAAGGACTTTCTCCTGCTTTCTCTGTTTTAACTAGCTCTGCAAATTTTTTTTTTCATTTTCACAGAAACTGACACCTTAGTTAACCGTCTCTAACTTTCACTCTAAACGTGATCATTTGTTCATACTTTTCTTGAAACCCAGCCTCATAAAATATGTGGGGCAGAGATAATTGGCCAGTACCTCCAAGGCCTCATTTGAAGGCAGGTAAAGGGCAGACCTAGGATTTCAAATTCTCTTCTAACTTTGGCATTAGGCATAAGGTCCCCAAGGACTCCATTCTAAACTGCAACACCCAGATAAATAGTAACACAGTAATTTGTCATCATCCACCAGTGTGTTAGCCATGATAATGTTACCCATCTGGTACTCTTCTTTTGATAATCATGGTCTTTTGAAGTCCTTGATTAATAGGAAAATTATGAAAACATATGGCACACGGAGCCTTAGGAATGTTGTTGGCCTGTCCACCTATGGCTAAAGTAGGCTTCAGCCTTGCACAGAGGCACTTTGGACCACAATCCTGCTCCCACGGTGATGTTTACAAAGTATCTTTCTATCTTCTAATTTCCCTATCAACCGCAACCAACATGACAAGGAGCCGAAAGTGTTCTCAAAAGCCAAGAGAGGAATGAGCTCTTATCCAATCTTGGGTGGCTCTCTTATCTCCTGTATTTATTCAACATCTTATAAAAAATGAAATCCCACAATGAGCACTGGAAGAATTCCAAAGAAGCCTGCATTTTCAATTGACATACTGGCAGCAAGGATTGAGTGGGATCTTTCTTCATATACAACATCCATAGATCGGATCGATAACACACACACACACACACACACACACACATACATATGGTAGAGATGAAATATTCTATGGATAAAATGGAAGATAGCCTTGAATAGTAAGTTATAGCCATAATAACATCTAATCATGGGAGGGGAAATGAATGTTTCCCAAGGATAACTTTACTTTGAAACCCTGATGCTTAGGCAGAGAATCTGGGACATGTCCTTCAACTATAACTGAAGGACTTTCAACCAATTACCTTTCAGATAAACTGGGTATCTCCTGATGAATATGTGACCATTGTGAGATTTCTAATCTGCGTAAATATACTACCTACATACATTTTAAATTTCAACAGAAGGAAGTATTAATATACTCACATGTCACACAATTTTCTGAATGGAAATATAATGGTGAAACCTTGAATAAATGCAGGAAGTCAAGTAAGTAGGGAAGTCAGAACAAGATGGCAGGATATTCACCTAATAAAACAGGAAGTTTCATAGAGAAAATAAAGACTGTATTTACATAACAACTTTCTCTACAGTTTCATGAAACCTTCTCTAGAGCCTGGTATATTTCAATTGTGGAACTGAGACACAGACTTGATGTCTGTTTTGGGGGAAAATTATTTCCTTACATGCATCTCTTGTTAAAGTAAGAATTCAGCAAGGAACAGGAGACCGAAGGACCCCTAAAAATGGATAGTTCTAAACATTTATGTTTTAAAGTGTCTACCAATTCTCAGACTGTGTATGCCTTCGTTATCACTTAATGTGGATTATTAGACATTAAAATCTTCCTTTGACTCTAGGAATGAAGAAATGTAAGAATAGTCATTATAACTTGAAAGTAGAGATATTCTTTAATCTTGTCAAAAAAGATCACAGTTTGCATTTTCAGGTAACACGTGCCTTTCTGCTGTTGAGACAGAGAGCATTTTATGAACTTCATATCTTCTTGTTTCAGTAGGGTCTTCATGGTTGTGACTATGTCTCCATAGCCAAAGCAAAGCAGACGTTGAAGGTAATCACTTAGTTTAAGTAATGATTTAGTAATTTAAAAACTTAGGGGAAAACTTCTCCACATTGCTTTCACGGTGGACTGTTGGGCTCCCATCAAGTGAGGGAAGTTGAGCATCCAAAAGTGAATTTTGTACCTGTTGTTTTTTCCTGTTTCAGTGAGAGTTTTAAAATGCTGCTTCTCCTTTGGTATTCTCATAACAGTCGATAAAAATGGCAACCTAGGGCTTATGGTGGGTGTGTGGCAGGCAGTAACCTAGTAATTTTTGTCTTTTCTTAGTGCAATTTTCTTGCTCCAGTGTGTTCCTTTACTGAGCTTGTTATCAAAATTATTTGGAAGTGTAAACCTGGGTTTGGTTTCTGTGTGCCATGTCATTTTAACCTTTGCCTGAATATATTTAAAATAATATACTGTGGAATAAAAATGAAATGCCATGTGATTTCAGAATATTTCCATTCTATTCCCATTGTACAAATTGCCTTTTGTGACTGGACATATGAACCCCATGGATCTTTGCCAAATTTTGGCTCCTGACACCATATCCAACATCCAGATCTGTCAGCAGGGTTTTAACTAATACATGTGATTTATTAGTTTATTATAAGAAAAGTGACAGAGATAGAAATGGAGTAAGTCTTGAATTTAAAGCCCTGAGGCTATCAGTATAGATATAAATATTGGCTCATTTTTAGTTTTTAAATATTAATAATTATGATCTACAAGTAATAGCTTACTTGAGTAAGTCTTATCAAATTTCACATAAATAACCTTTAGAAAAGTCCCATTTTGTCAATTTTTCTTTAAACAGGATGGGTATATCTTGAAACTACATTATGAGAACTAGATTAGATCTCAAAAATGTATTGTTAAATGCATTTATTGATTTGTGATTTATTTCTGCACTCATTCATCAAATACATGAGTATGTGGCATATGAAAAGAACTTTTAGAAATCTCAAGGATATTGTTTGTAAGCTGTGTTTCTTTGTAAAGATCATACTTAATTCATAAGTAATTGGTCACACATTAGTGATAATTCTATCAATGGCATATAACTCAATTGGTTATCCACACTAATAACTGGCAAGAAGGAGAAGGAAATGAATTTCCTTAGAGTTACTTCTAAAATCTCTCCAATGAACCTGAAAATATTCTAGAATATTAGGGTGCATGATCATGTTGGGTGGTAGAAAAACAGCAGCCATAACTTTCCTTGGACCTGTTGAAAGTCATTGCATAATGACTTGTGAAGCAAATTAGTACTAAATATGAGGCCTAAATCCGCTGCTCTGAGCTGGCTATGATAGCTTTGACTGCCATCTATCTCCATAATCAATTGAACCACTCTTGCTTGCTGGTGTGAAATTTCCCTTTTCATTCTTTAGAGGTCTTGAAGAAGATGTTGCCTGACAAGTTTTCTCTGTGTTCTTTGTTTTTTTCATGACTTAAATTGCCACACCTCGCTCTGCTTCTCTCTTAAAAAAAAAAACAAAAAAACTTTTCATAAGTGTTTTTTCAAAAGGCATGAGTACATCAGGAATGTAGTTTTCTGATAACCTTGATCACAGTGCTTCCTATTTTAGGGTGCATCTCTATAGAAAATATTTCAAGTTGGTATGATTTCAGTAGGCAATGTCAGTTTTGTAGGAGGTTTGTAAAGGAGCTCGCAGGTTAGTTCTTTGGGAGGCAGTTTACATCTCTTTTTGGGAGTGTTACAGCAGTACAGCATTCTTCTCTTTCCTTTTCTTTACTTTCCCATTTTCCCTTGGGAAGAGGAATAGGGGAAGAAAGCAGATTTGTCAAATTTTGGAAGTGGGTCCTCATCTTGGTCTCTCATTTTTCTTTCAATTTAAATACAAACATAGGATGACAACACTGATATTTTCTTAACTGAAGTGAAATGCACTAAAATCAAGATCAGAATGCTTCCTGGAGTCATTGCTCAGAGACCCAGTTCAGTTCAGTTCAGTAGCTCAGTCGTGTATGACTCTTTGCGACCCCATGAATTGCAGCATGCCAGACCTCCCTGTCCACCAACTCCTACAGTTTGGAACAAATATATTGACATCATACATACAATACATTTGATAAGATACCTTTTCCCATAGACAGTAAAAATAAAATAACAGCTCTTTTGAAGAAAAGAGGTGATTAAGTTAGGAATTTCAAGAAATCCAAAACCTGAACCTTGAAAACCCGAATGAAATTTCAAAGTCTGACAAAGAAAATATATCTTTTATAAAACTGGAAATCAGCGTGTACTTATAAATGATGCACCACAAAATGTTTCATTATAACTTTACTGTGTCAAAATCCATTATCCATCTGCCTTCCATCAAGCAGTCTTAGGAAGAAAAATATTATATTGTTTTCTGGGTTAAAACTTCATGTACAGCCTAAAGGCTAACGGGAGAACAATACAAGTACAGAATTAACTGTCTCAAATCATGCATTTACTCATTAAAACCTCAAGGTAGGCCATACATGGCACCTAATTTTGTTTCCTGGTAAATGTATTTATAGACCAAAACCAGAAATGATTCAAGTGGAGAGTAAAAAAAAACAAAAACAAAAACAGGAAGCATATAAAATTTATAAAAATAATATTCAGTAAGATATTATCTTTATAACAGTAAAAAAAAAAAAAAGCAGGATTCCCCCTTCCTGTTTAAGTTCCCACCATGTTCACCATTCAGCCACAGTCTACTCACTTCCGATGGGTGTGGTCCATGCCACTGTTTGGTATTGCTTCCAACTCTGCGTTTTTCTGCCCACAGATATTTCCATAGCTGTCGTATCCTGATACTAGTCTTGCTGCTGCACCTGTTGCTACTGAAAAGCCACAAATAAATCCCTAGGAGAAAAAAAAAAAACAGAAAAAAACATACAAATAAACCATTTCAATAGCAACAGCCACTACTTGATACGATAATGAGCTTCTTTTGTCCGCTGAAAGGAACAAAGAGCTCTCTTTCCTTACTGCAAACACTATTCCACTGTTTTCCTTGGGTTTCACATAAGCTGTACAAAGAAGTCCACAGGGAAACACTATTTACTACAATAACAAAACAAATCTCAAGCTTTTACATCGTAAGTATGTCTTTGCATTTTATAATAATAATAGCAGCTTCTTTGTACTGAACATCTGCTCGATGCCAGGATCTGTACCAGCTGCTCACCATACATTATCTCTAATCCTCATGATGGGGAAACTGAGGCCCAGAGAGGGTAAATAAGTCATACCAGGCCACAGAAGATCAGGGCATACGACTCAAACCTAGCTTTCTTCATTCTTTAATTTTTTTTTAAATATTTATTTATTTGACTACACTGGATCTTAGTTGTAGCATGTGGGATCTAGTTCTCTGACCAGGGATTGAAGCCAGGGACCCCTGCATTGGGAGTTCAGAGTCTTAGCCACTGGACCACATGGGAAATCCCCATTCTTTAGTTTTATTTGGTTGTCAAAGAGTTCTGTTAAATGAAGAATAGCAACAGATGAAAGACAAAAATTCAAAAAACAATAGGTATGTGGGTTTCAAATTATCACTTCAGTACACAACACTTCTGTTCTCTTCCTGCAATAAAGTTGTATAGAAGCCAAAGAATTATACGGTGAAGTACATTCACGCTCTGAATATTGGAGACTCAAGGACAGTGAGGCCCTGGGTCCACGTGCCATAGAGGTCACTTCAGTTCATGGGGATACGCTTCACCACAGTACCAACGGCAAATGGTACTTGCTTCAGTACTGCACCATGCTTGCCAAGTCAAGGATGCATTGATCAAAGCAAAGCAATAAACCCTACACTCAACTGCAGGCTACTGGGCATAGGAACAGGAAATTAGGTGAGTCACTGTTAATAAACTGAATTGGGAGAAAAGACAGAGGTTAAGATATATTCTTGCAATGTGGTCACTAAAAGATTGAGTTTCTGTTATCTTTAATAAAAGATACTAAGGTTAATGGCGAACCTTTCCAATGCTGTTCTGTAATGAGAGGCATCATAGAATAATAGAAAGAGGAGCCAGAAAGATCTGGATTCAAACCCTCACTCTACCATTTACCAACTATATAACCTTGATTCATTTACCTTCTTCGACTGTTTCTTCCTCATCTATGACAGAAAATATATCAACTGTTTCATAGCCAAATGATGGGGCCTCCATGAGATAACACATTTCTAACTTTTAGCTGGGCCTGGACACAGCAGGTAGTCAATATATTGTAGCTGCTAATGAAAAAGTCAGACTAAAGAAGTTGATAACAGTAAGTGGGGATTAACCAAAAATCCCTTCAGTTCTAAATTTTGGGAAAAAATTTTCCAGGGGGTGTGGGGGGAGTGAGAAATACTGTCAGTCATTCTGTCATTACAGAGAAACATTCAGACCACAATTACCATCTTCTTTCACTACTAGTCTAAAATAGCAAAGCCTTTGCATAATTAAAAGGTTATGTTCTTCTTTCACTTTTTATAGAAATGTTCCTCTTATGTTTGATAAGTACTTTGTGTTAGAGATGGCCTTCAGGGGTTTCTGAAGTCCCTTTATGACTATTTTTAACAGCACTGTTGGAAATGTACATGTGTGTGTTTTTGCGCATGTGTGTGTTTGTGTTTTTTAGTTATAGGCCACCTCATATCCCTCTGGGATGTAGGCAGAGTATAAATTATAAATGTTTCATATATATGGTAAAATGGAACATTGACATATTTTCACATAGGCCATTTAAACTTCTTAGTAGCTTTCCAAAGCATTAGAGTAGAGAGGGTGAGAAGCTGTAGGAAGGAAAGGAAGGGGAATAGGAAGGTAGTAAGAGAGAGAGAAACCATGACTGTCATCCTGGAGATGTCCCATATGGTACAAGTAGTGACAATGGAGAACTAGGCCAAATATAATTAAAAAGACAATCTCCTTTAAAAAAAAATTGTGAAATCCAAACACAGGAAGCAATATAGCTTCAGACGAGAAAAAATGTGGTACATGAAATTAAAATAGGGTGAGAGAAACTTTACAGAATGTACTCTATAATTCAATGGCTCCAAGAGGCAGATAGAGTATTATTTAGCAGAAGGAAATCATATTAATGAAGCAAGTTGTAAAGGGGATAAAGAAAGCTTTTATACACCTATAGTAGGGAGCAATCACTAGAGAGAAGGAAGTCTATTCGTAAGGAATAGAATCATGGTTAAGATCTTAAAATGACTGAGCTACTGAAGTGCTTTCAGAACTGCTATTTCAAGAGAGAGTGAGAAGGAGCAGACAAATCTAATCACAAATAGAAGGTGACTCAAATCAGATAAAGAGACCAGAGATGGTAGATCACACGCAAGATCTGGCAACTAATAAGTGTCTATTGCCTATGTGGGAGAAAAACAATTGGCCAATTAATGGACTGTGTTCATTTCCCCTTCACATCACAAGTTTAGTTCAATTTAAGTAAGAGTTTTGGCTTAGTTTCACTCACTCTTAGTCAAAAAAAGAGGACCCGTTTCATTTCAAAAGCAATGTTTGAATTTCATACATGGAGCCTTTACCACACCGCTGAGCAAGGCAGAGGTCTTAGCTTTTCTCTGAAGACAAAAAAGTCAACAAAACATGCATGAGGGGTGGGGAGGGAGTATGAATATGGCATTGTGTTTCAAGACTTTAGGCTTACAGCCTTCTCCCAAAGATTAATAAAAATATATCCAGAATTTTTTCTCAAAGGCTACCTCTCTTACCTCAAACAACACTTGGAGGCAGTCTGCTAGTAACTAACTTGTCAAACCTTAGAGTAACACTTGACTTCTGATTCTCCTTTTCCAAGAACTCTGAGACCAGGAGGCTATTAGGACCCAGCAAACAGCATCGGATTAGAAAGTCTAATGCAGAACTAACGCTTCTGCAAACAAATTTCAAAAATAAATTTAAAAGCTCTGGCAATCTGCCAGATTTGGGGATTTCTTTAAAGTTTAATGGGATATATTATTCTAAGAAAGAGGAAAGAAGGAAAAAACAAGAATGGTTGGAAGTCTAGGAAATATCAAGTTCACCCTGAAAGAACTGAGATATTCTCAAAAGGAAAAAAACAATAATGGGGCATGAAGAAGCTAAAATCAGAGAGGCTATTTCATGGGCAGCCTGAGCAATTAAAATAACATAGACAAAGAATATGTACTGAGAACTGTAAAGTGAAAAGTGAAGTCGCTCAGTCGTGCCCAATTCTCAGCGACCCCATGGACTGCAGCCCGCCAGGCTCCTCCGTCCATGGGATTTTCCAGGCAAGAGCACTGGAGTTGGGTGCCATTGCCTTCTCCTGACTGAGAACTGAAACCAGCTGCAAACACTCATGACCCCGGGTAAGTCACTTTATCACTTTAAATTCTCTGAGGCCCAGTCTCCTTACCTGTCACTAGGAATGAATTAGATTAATCTCAAAAGTCCTTTCTAATTCATTCACTTTCATGCACTAGAGAATGAAATGGTAACCCAATCCAGTGTTCTTGCCTAGAGAATCCCAGGGACGGGGGAGTCTGGTGGGCTGCCTTCTATGGGGTCACAGAGTCAGACACGACTGAAGCGACTTAAGATTCTAAGGAAAACTATTAATAGAAACAGAGCCAACTTTTTTTAGGCTATACTTTCAGGGAGAAGTACAGACCCATTTGATCCACCTGATCAATGATTTAATGACTGAGTATGTAGTATGTGCAGGTGGCGAGGAAGAGTAGATTAAAAGTAAATGGATTTAACTGGACATTTAAAAATAGCCAAAATAATAAATTTTAAGTTATGTATGTGTGTACATGTGTGTGTGCTCAGTTGCTCAGTGGTGTCTGACTCTTTTGAAACCCCATGGACTGTAGCCTGCCAGGCTCCTTTGTCCATGGGATTTTCCACGCAAGAATACTGGAGTGGGTAGTCATTCCCTTCTCCAGGGGATCTTTCCAAGTCAGGGACAGAACTGGCACCTCCTGTGTCTCCTGCATTAGAAGTGTTCTTTACCGCTGAGCTACCAGGGAAAACGAAGTTATGTATATTTTACCACAATAATAAAAAAAGAAAAACCAAAGGATTTAACAGAGAGCAGGCAGTCGTTTGGATCAGGTGACCTTAAGGTAATTTCTGGCATGCTGTTCTTCCTATTCTATGATCCTGGCAAAGCACAGCCCATCACACAGGTGACTAAACACTTCAGTAAGTCTTTGAATCTTTCCCTTTGTGCTGCCTGCTCCACAAGAGTTAATGAGGTAGAAACACTACGCTCGGAGAACTAGACTAAGACTATAAAATAAAAAAGGTCCTTGAAAGCAGTCTGAAGGGACGACCTATGCAATAATGGCTCTAAAATTCAGCTCTAGTCCAGATCATTCTCCAAAATTCCAACTCTGTATTTCCAACTGCTTATCCCTATGCACACACCCTACATGTCCACAACTCAGTTCCTTCCACGTTTCCCCAAACTGCCTTCCCTTCTGGCATACGCCCCATCTCCATCAGAAGCACCATTTCTGACTAGACTGCACAGCCAAGATACAGAGGGAGAGGACGCTAGCTTTCTAACTCTGCACTAGATGAAGCAGTAATGCTGAACTCTTTGCTCAAAGAGTCTGAAATACTGAGTAGACAATATTTAACTGGCAGGTAAGGTTACTGTGTTCTACAGGTCCATGTTCTCAACAACAACTTCCGTTGTTCCCAATTCCAGGCAACAAAGAAGGGACTGTCTCTTGAGGCCTTGCCTTCTTGCTCTTCTCTCCTGGGTTCAATGCTGCCACCATGTAATCTTAGACAAGTTATTTAACATATCCCTGTGCCCCCTTATCTGTAAAATGGGAATGATGATAACCAGAGCAGCACTGAGCAGCTGTGAAAATTAAATCTGTGTTGAGTGCAGAGAATAGTACCTAGTCCACAGTAAGCAGCAATAACGATTAGGAATAAGTTGTATGAGTTGTTTCTATCTTCTGTCTTTCAAAGTATGTACTCCTTTTAGGATATACAAAATTTTATTTATTTATTATTTATTTTTGGCTGTGCTGGGTCTTCATTGCTGTGTGAGCTTTTCTCTAGTTTCAGAAAACAGGGGCTAATTTCCAGTTGGGGTGCACGGGCTTCTCACTGAGGTAGCTTTTCTTGTTGTGGAACACAGGCTCTAGGGCAGGTGGGCTTCGGCAGTTGAGGCACATGGGCTTAGCTGATCTGTAGCATGTGGGATCTTCCCAGATCAGGGATCGAACCTGCATCTCCAGTACTGGCAGGCAGATTCTTCACCACTGAGCTGGGGAGCCCCAGCTTTCTCTTTATCCTGACTTTTGTAGTACGATGATCTGGGCAGATTTGGTCCGAGTGAATCTCTTTTCTCTCCTCTTTTCACATCTACCTCCCTTGGAACAGAATGAAGTCAGCCTAACTAAGGTGGGAAGAACCTTGAGCTCACGTGGCCCAAGCTTCATTCCACAAGCCATGCTTATTGAGGAATTCTTTATTGGTAATCGAGTGACTGCTTGGGTACTAAGAGTTGCACTTTGTTCATCCATCCTACTCTTGTTCCTTCGTGTGCACAGACACTGTGGTTTGGAACCTACAAGGAGCTGGAGTAGGATCTGAGCTGAAAAAAACTTACACTGAACCACATACATATCCAATAATATAACCCATAACATAACTCCTTAGTAACCCACTTGCCTGTAACACTGATGACATCAAACATTATTAATTCCACTTCTTCAATCTGTCTCCTGCTCTCTTTTACTACTTTTTTATTTCAGGTTTTTTACCTCTTATTTAGACTCATCTGAACCATTGCATCAGCCTCCAAAGTGGTGGCCTGAAATCTCTTCCCCCTTTACAATGACTTTACATTTACATTTACACTGGCTACCAGGGCCATCCTGTTGTCTGCTTAGTCGTCATCAATCCAGACCCCTCCCCCGGCCCCAAGGCTGTAGTTTACCCATCCATCTCCCCTCCCCCCACTCCCACTTGCTCTGGCCACAGTCGTGCTGTGGTCCACAGCGTGTGTCCCCTTAGTCGGGTTTGTGCTTTGTCTTCATGTCTCATTAAATGGTGTTTTTCCCCTATAGGAATAAGTTGAATTAGTGTATCACTATGCAGTTATAGGAGAAAGCAATGGCAACCTACTCCAGTACTCTTGCCATGGAGAAAGGAGCCTGGTAGGCTGCAGTCCATGGGGTTGCACAGAGTCGAACACGACTGAAGCGACTTAGCAGTAGCAGCAGCCAGGGCCATCTTTCTAAACCCAGTCATATTGTTTCTTGCTTAAAACTGCAATAGTACATCAGTGCCTACAACAGTGGGTCTCAACCCTGGCTGAATATTAGAATCAAAGAGATTAAATCAGATTCAATGGGGTGGGGCCCAGAAATGAGTAGTTTTATTTTAATCCCAGCAAATTCTAATATGCAGTTAGTGTTGAGAACCACCTGTTTCCTACCTTAATAGAAAATAGAAATAAAGAGGTACAACTCATGTAATTTTTTAGAACAGGGTAAGCATATATCCAATGATTTCAAAATACCAAATAAGCTCCAATCTCGGAGATGATAACTCTCACAAAGACTGACAGAAATTTACTTTAAAAAATATCCTAAGTTCTAGACAATTCAAGAGTGGAAAATATTTTATAAGTAACAGAAGAAACAGAAGAGAAGTACACATATTTATGATGAGATGAACATGTGTAAATAAAAAGATTAGTGGTAAAGATGAGTGAAAGATGACAAGATCTTAAAATATTTCAGAACTAGAGAGTAGACACCAAGGAGTGAGCAAAGAACTGCAAGCAAGAGCAGTGAGTAAAGATATGGTTTGAATGATAGGCTGTAAGAGGATTGAAAAAGAAAATGCCTAAAAAGCAGAAGCAACTGGCCATTAAATGAAAAGAATATAGGCAGAAAATTCCAGTTCCTTTTCTATTTTTGCCTCTCATGGGTAGCAGTATATTCTTAGATAAGCTAATATTCACTATACTTTGTAAACTGGGATAAAACTCATTTTATAGGGTAATTGGGAGAATTTAGTGAGATATATATATATAGGATAGCATCAAGCCCATGATAATGCTCAAAAAATATTTGTTGAATGTTTCTTAAAGGTACTACAGAATGAAATCTAAAGACAAAAATGAAATGCAACTCTTAAAAAACATACAAGGCTTCCCTAGTGGCTCAGTCGGTAAAGAATTCATCTGTAATGTAGGAGACCACCTGCAATGCGGAAAACCCAGAAAACCCGGGTTCCATCCCTGGGTTGAGAAGATCCCCTGGAAAAGGAAATGGCAACCTACTCCAGTATTCTTGCCTGGGAAATCCCATGCCCAGAGGAACCCAGTGGGTTACAGTCAACAAGGTCACAAGAGGCAGACAAGAATTAGTGGCTAAACCGCCATCACCAAAAACATACAAAACAAATATTCAGAAGACAAAAAAACTTTTAGTTTACTGTTATGCCAGTAAGGTAGGCAACAGAACTTTGAGATTTCTCCAGTTTCCATATGGTAAAATTTGATGTTAGCTCTACTCCAAGGAATGGTAATCCATAAAAAGAAACATTCCAAGGCAAATAACACTATGCCTGCATTTAAAAGTACACACAATGGGTCTTAATTACCACCACACTGAAATCAACATTATATTAATTACCATTGCATTAAAACATTTCAGTAAACAAATAGCTCCTGACTCTCCAGTCACTCCCAAATCAGCCTGTTAACATTAGTGATTGCACTTTCCTGAGCTATTTTAGCACAGAAAATCAAAAGCACCTTGGGAGGTACGTACATATTTTTATAAACATAATTTTGAAAGGTCAGCTGCTATTTGTCCCAGAGGGAAACTCAGGAGGTGGGGAAAGGTTGTGGACTACTTCTGTTAGCAAAGAATATCTCCTCTGCCCTTGGATGCTGCATTTCAGTTTCTACTCCATTAAACTAAGTGACTCTTGAACAATATCTTACAAGTTCTAAGTTAGGAAATGAGTAATTCTGATGCTTTCTAAATATCCTAGATTTGGTGAAACTGAGCCATCTATTATTTTTAAAACTAACACTCTTTTATTTTACTGAATGTGTCATATCTTATCAAAGTTCCCTGTTTTCTTTTCCTTGGTTCAGGAGCTGGTTGGTGTCCACACTTCTGCCCATTAGCCATGAAAAAGTTTGTTCTCAAATGACGTTTGCGAGGTAGGCTGTTGCAGAGAGACACAAAATAAGATTACGTAAAAAGTAGTAATAATGAAAAACAATAAGATTCCTTTAAAAAAAAAAAAAGTATGGGGAAAGATTAAATACATGCACACTTGAGAGGAGGGGGTGGAAAAAAAGCGTGCCTAAGGTAGCAGATCATGGTATCTGGCCCATCGCTTCAGGAAAATAGATGGGAAAACAATGGAAACAGTGACAGACTTCATTTTGGGGGGCTCCAGAATCACTGCAGATAGTGACTGCAGCCATGAAATTAAAAGATGCTTGCTCCTTGGAAGAAAAGCTATGACCAACCTAGACAGCATATTAAAAAGTAGAGACATTACTTTGCCAACAAACGTGGATCTAGTTAAAGCTATGGTTTTTCCAGTAGTCATGTATGAATGTGAGAGTTGGATCATAAAGAAAGCTGAGTGCCAAAGAATGGATGCTTTTGAACTGTGGTGTTGGTGAAGACTCTTGAGAGTCCCTTGGACTGCAAGGAGATCCAACCAGTGCATCCTAAAGGAAATCAGTCCTGAATATTCATTGGAAGGACTGATCCTGAAGCTGAAAACTCCAATACTCTGGCCATCTGATGTGAAGAACTGACTCATTTGAAAAGACCCTGATGCTGGGAAAGATTGAAGGCAGGAAAAGGGGACAACAGAGGATGAGAGGGTTGGATGGCATCGCCGACTTGATAGACATGAGTTTGAGCAAGCTTTGGGAGTTGGTGATGGACAGGGAAGCCTGGCACGCTGCAGTCCATAGGGTTGCAAAGAGTCAGACATGACTGAGCGACTGAACTGAATTGAAGGTAGCATAATTGTGTTTTGAGTTGCAAAGACTAAGAAAGAGAGGACAATACTGTCTGTGCAATTCCCTCGAGGGAGAAACAAGGTGACAGAAAAGAGCACTGGTCTGGAAGGTAAGAGACTGGGCTCTGTTCCCAGCTCCGCCATTAACTAGCGGTGTGGCCTCGGGATGGTCACTTTCATCTCTGTGGTCTGATGGTCTTGATGTGTATAATGAGGGTGATGGAGCAGATGAGGATTTCTAAATGCTTTCCAGCTTGAAATATCAGCTAGCTCTAAAAGGCCTGCTTTCTACCTCTTGTCTAGCCCAGTACAACGGCACTGACACTGAAGTCCCTGAAGCCTGTGTGGAAACTCCTGCAGGGCAGACCGGGATGCAATGTGAATAAACACAGCCCCAGTGCTTTGTACCAGGGACTCTGCTCATCCATTCTCCATATCCATTGGAAAATCACCAGTTCCCATGATCCCCAACTGAGAAACGCCACTTATTTCCGTAGGCACAGCAGGCAGCAGGAGCCTAGTATGGGTAGAAAGAGGAAGAAGCAGGGAGCAACCAGACTCTCCTCTAAGAAGAACTAAAAAAAAAATGTCACAAATGGGAGCATTGTAGACATCATCAAGAAAAACCTCTAATTTTATAGAAAGGCATATCAAGTCCCTGAAAGAAACTGACTGGCAAAAAAAAAAAAAAAAAACCATCAGGACTGTGTGACTGGGTTGGATAAACACTCAGGACTCAGCTCCACGACCACTACTCTGCTCAACACCTGCATCAAGCTTTGAGTTCATGGATATTTATTTCAAAGGCTTTCTGGCTTTCTGAAATGATCTAGTCAAAGAGAGAGTTTCAATTATTCCTTAATTTTGATCTCAGTTCTCACACAAACAAAAAAAAAAAAAAAAAAGTCAAGGGGTACCAAATACCACTTAGGTGTATGGGAAAAAAAATAACCTAATTCTATGGTATACTAGAACTTCCAGTTAAGCAATTCAAGAGGGATTATTCATTCACAAATATAAATAAATATCTAAATAACAAGTTCCCTCTTCAAACTAACTCCCCATCATCCCCTTGAATCATGGGTTCATATTCTGAGGATCTGTGACCTTCTTACCATCCCAATGCAGAAGAGGATAAAAAGCAGCAGCCACGGTATGTCTGTGCAGCTACGGTCCTCCAGCGGCTTCCATTCTCGCTTGGAGCTCTAATTGAAAACACAAAATAAGAGAGTGATAAATGTGAATTTTAGTTGAAGTGAGGAAGGCACACACGTAACACTGATATCTAAAACCCTGGACCTTTAAGATGCAACTCAAATATCTGTCACTTTTCTGTGAATTTTACCCTAATACCCATCTCTCTTCCTGGCCAGGATTGACTTCAGTGCTTTGTTGGCACCTCTCTTAGAGCAGCTAGCATGCTGAATTACTACCACTGAGACGTGTCCCTGGCAGAATGTGAGCTTTGCATAAGAGACCACTTCTCACTTCCCAGCATCTTACACGATGCCTGAGGGTTCGTGGTATGCCGTCGGTACAGACTTTTTAAAATGAATAAACAAATTCTTCTAACATCAGTCTTAGTGGTAGCTTTTTCTGTGTGTGACTTTTGCCAGACTTAAAAATGTAGAATATGCTTTTCTATATGTTCTCATCTAGGAAAGAAGCTGAGTAAAATGAATTTCTATTGAAGGCTTGGGAAACTTATGGGAAAAGTTCTGCAAAAAGAAGGCTAGGGCCTCCAGTGGCTTCCATGACAAGATACAGGAAACTATCCAGAAGGCTTGTCAGGAGGAAGGACACTAGCAGAAGGAGGCTGAAGATAAGGGAACCCTCTAGTATAATTAGTATTTAGAGTTTAAGAATGAGGACCCAGGGACTTCCCTGGTGGTCCAGTGGATAAGACTTCAATCTTCAATGCAGGGGACCTGGGTTCCATCCCTGGTTGGGGAACTAAGATTCTACATATACAATTAGACCCACATGCCACATGTCAGCGCTGTTCCAACAAAGAACCAGTGCAGCCAAAATAAATACTAAAACTTTTAATTAAAAAAAAACAAAAACAACTATAAAAAAGAGTGGGACACAGTTCTCAGTCGAGTTTGCTTAGCTTTTCCTCCTTCTAAAAAAATGATTTTTAACTCTGACAAACTGATGAAAGCTACAGATCCTTTTCTTAGGAGATAAGCATGTAGCTGCATAATTTTCTCAAAAAGTTTAGGGAATTCAGACTCCAGGTTACAAAATTCAACTTTAAAACATCTGCCTATTGATGTTAAGAGCAAAAATTTGGAGATACAACCACTCCTTCCTAGCCCCTAAATGCTAACCAGACAAATGCCTTTTCTTTTCAGTGCCTTAGACTCTGAGTTATTCAACAACAATAACAAAAACCCCACCACGCTTTATAGCTTGTTCCCAAACAACCACACAAGAAAACAAAAGAGCACTAGTTAGTCATGGGGCCAACGGGAAACAGGAAGTGGGACTGATGGAAAACAAGACGTGCTCGACTTTGCTCCCACCCACTTAGAAAGAAGCCCGACTTTAACAGGCAAGGTGGTTCTTTGGGGCATGAGTCCGTCCTCTCAGACAGCTGGCTTTCCAAATAAACTCGTCCTCCCTTGCCCCACCACCTGGTCTTGCTTTACCAGCCTGTGGTGTGGTGGACAATAGGAGCTTGGACTCAGCAACCCTGGGAGCTGTAAGAACAGAAGAAATTGATGACTCGGCATCCCTTTTTGAGGAAAAGACACTTCAGGAAGATGGTTGTCCTGGCCTCGACCAGCTCTCGCTCAAGCCCAGGGTGTGAGCGGGAGGAGCTGCTGAAATCCTTGCCCAGCACCTGAGCACTATCAGCAGGAAGGCCATGGTGAACAGGTGAGGAGGTGCTGTCACCAGGCTGAGCTCACGTTCCTGCAGATCTGCCTTGAGCCTCTGCTGGGCCCCGAAGCTGCGTTCCTTCCTCCCCTTGAACACCCCCTCCTCCGGTGCCGAACACACACAGGGGGCTGAGGAAGCAACAGCAGAGAACGCAGGGAAGAGTAAAGACCTTTTAAAAGTGACTTGAAGTTAAGTTCGGAGAAGGCAATGGCACCCCACTCCAGTACTCTTGCCTGGAAAATCCCATGGATGGAGGAGCCTGGTAGGCTGCAGTCCATGGGGTCACTGAGGGTCAGACACGACTGAGCGACTTCACTTTCACGAATTGGAGAAGGGAATGGCAACCCACTTCAGTGTTCTTGCCTGGAGAATCCCAGGGACGGGGGAGCTTGGTAGGCTGCCGTCTATGGGGTTGCACAGAGTCGGACACGACTGAAGCGACTTAGCAGCCGCAGTAGCAGTAATCATGGGAAAAAACCTTACCCTAAGACTCTAACTAGCATTAAAAACCAAGTGCAAGTAGGCAGTTTTTTCCAGAGGAATGCAGCACTATGGAGAATGGATAAAGGACTCTGTCCTCTCCCTAGCTCTGTCATTAGGTAGCTAAACAATTTTAGATAAATCACTTCATCTCTCTGGGTGGCAGGAAGAAGATTAAATCTCTTAGGTTCCTTCCAGTTCTACAAATCTATGATCAGGAATGTAGTTTTGTGAAAACTTGTGCTATCACAAAAAAAACAAAAACAAACAAAAAAAAAACCTGCAAAAATAATTTGACATTATTCCCAGTGTTATTCAAATAAGAATGCCTGTATTGTGGGCTGTGTTTTGGAAAACAGTTGCTTCCAGTATGAAAAAGAATGTTTCTTTGTATTAAATAATTTCAATCTTGAATAATATCCATTACAGTAAAATTACTTACAAATACAGAATTTGGACACCTTTTTGAAATTCATTAAATTTAAGGTGATTTCCAGAACAAGGGCTACTTTGAAATACTATGTTTGCTTATCTTAACAAACAGTATGTATCAGGGGAAGGAGGGGGAACGAGTCTGAGCATTCTCTTTATCCACAACATTTTTTTACTTTAGACCAACTTTACTTTAGACCAACATTCAAGTTTAATATTTAAAATTTCACCTATAACATAAAGATGGTAGAATTTCATTTTACCAGAAAAACACAATGATTCAATATCTCAAGAATTCAATTTACTATGGGCAATTTCTGGGCCAAATACATAGAAAACCTCTCATTGGGGATGAAAAGTGGAGAGAGGATAGGGGTTAAATAAAAAACAGTCACAGAGTACAAAGTGGATCAGAAGAATATAAAAAAAAAGGTGTGGTCACCCTCACTCAGATAAAGAAAAGCTTCTCTAGGAAGGGCAGTTTATCTCATTGGCTATGTTGAGGATTAAATGTGACCATCTATCACATAGTAAACACTAATTCTTGGTTATAATTCTTATTCTCCAATACTCACTTTTCAGTTAACCTTCTCCCTATTGTTAAAATATCCCCTTACTAGGTGGACCCTTTCACTGAAAGAATAGAAAGAATATTAAATTCACCTTTCCCCTTCTATTTAATAAAACTTTCAACTTAATGGTGGCATCTTTCATTGTAGCTACTGTTTTAAAGTAGTTAAATCAATCAGTTATTGATTCCTATTAAATAGGCACTATACCCAAAGCTTTACATACATTACCTTTAAAACAGCTCTCTGATGCAGGTATCATCCTTATTGCACAGCTAAGAAACTCAGGCCCAAAAGTTAATCAGACCAAGGTTTCACAACTGTGCAGTTGGGATCTGAACCCAAGTCTGTGGCCACAAAGCCAAAACCGGTGAGAATATCATTCATTTTGCACTTAATCAGTAAAGAGCAAAAATACCTCCATTACTATTTCCTCACACTGCAAACTGCAACCCAAGAATTTAAAATTCTATAGGCACAGAGAAAAGATATGTTTTATAAGCCATGAAATTTCTCAAGCGAATCAGGAAACCCAACAGTTGAAAAAATTTAAATGATTCTTTAACAGACTTAACCAAGTGGTAACTGGATTTAATGCTGTCTGTTTCTGCCAATTAAAATCCACATAGACCTAGAAAAAGTAAAATGTTTTCAAAAGCACTTTTTAAATGTGATTTTCATCCCTTTCTCAAATTCTGCGTAAGGTTAATACAGGCTGTCAATCAGTGTTAGGTCTCTTCCCATTCACAGAATCTTACGTTACAGGAACTAAATAAGACCAAAGGAATCATACAGTACAAGTCTTTAAGTGACCAAGGGAAAAGAAAGAGACTTGCCTTGACCTGCTCAAGATCAACTGCTTTGATCTTCAAAACAATTCTGTTAATTATCATTATATAGTCCCAGTTTTTCAGCTTTGTAAAAGCGAAAACCAAGATTCAGAGAAAATAAGTGGAATGTTCATTACTGAAACCTGAGTCTTCAAACTCTAGCAGACAGGTGGAAACTATAAGAAAGAATTAAGAAAATGCTTTAAAAAACAAAAAACAAAAAAACCCATGATAACAGAGATGAAGAATGCCTTTGTCAGGCTCATCAGTAAACTAAACACTTCCAAGTAAAGCTCAATAAATTCAAGAATAGGTCAATAGAAATAACCCAAAGTGAAACACAAAGAAAAAGAAAGTGAAAATTAAAAACCCAGAACAGAATGTACAAGAACTATAGGATAATATCAAATGGTCTAATATGTGTAATTGTAATCCCAGAAGAATAAATGGAGCAGAGGAAATGTTAGAAGAAATACTGACAGAATTTTCCAAAAATAACAAAAGAAATCGAAGCATAGATCCAAGAAGCTGAGAGAATTCCAAGCAGGATAAATACAACACATGCATGTACACATACACACCCTACACAAACTATATTCAAAATGTTGAAAACTAAATACAGAGACATCATTTTGATGGCAGCAAGAGGGAGGAAAGGGCACACTGGAAACAAAGAAAAAACATTAAGCAAACTTCTTATCAGAAATTGTGCAAAGCAAAAAAACCATGGGATGACATCTTTTAATTACTGAAAAAATTAAAAAGAAAAAAGAAAAGCCTTATTAACTCAGAATTTTATACCCAGAGAAAATGTCTCTCAGAAATGAAGACTTTTTCAACTTAACCTAAGAGAATGTATCAGCAGCAAACTGAAGTACAAAAATGTTATTCAGGCAGAAGAGTATGAGGCAAACTTGGATATTACACAAAAAAATAAAGACTTCCAAAAACAGGTAAAATGAAGTTTTAAACTTTTCCATAATAAAGTATTTTTAAAATAAGGGTGTAAATATATGTGCATAACAGCATTCGCATTACAGTCTTCCTGCACACTCTACAAGATTAATAACCTAGAAAGCAGAATTACAATTTTTACTACTAGTACTAGACCATAAAAAATAAATCTAAGTCAGATCACAGCTGATGTCTGCCTGATGTTTGTATTATATTCATATCCTTAAAGTTAGGGAGGAACAATGTTTAACATCTTCATATTCCTTCCTACATTTTACACATCATAGATTTTAAAACAAAACAAAACCAATTTCCATAATATCTCTTTCAGAAGTCATAGTACAGGTAACTACATCCTAGATTTCACCATGAGCCCTAACAGTTAAAACCAAGGCATTCTGATGAATTTGATTTCATAGGGGTGTGTATTTTTTAGGAAACAAATCCTGGGAAAAGTTTTGTCTTAGATTTCCATGTTATTTCAAGTGAAGATATCAGTTGTTGAGTAAACGTTTATGTAGATAACAGTCACTCACAAAGGCTTTGGCAAGTGATATGTTACAACCAGTGAGTCAAATCAGGCATCACTGGAGGGCATCAGCAGTAACAGGGCAGGCAAGGTGGGCGAAGCCAGGGAACCAACTAGGCAGGAAAAGGTCTGACAGATGTGAATCTAGTTCAGAGAGACAGGCGGGGCTGGAAGATATACAAGGATCAGAGAGGCAACAGTAAGAATCCAGACGTAAGCAAAAAGTCAGCCAGGTCTCAAATTTGGAAACAAGCAGGGTCCAAACTCCAGGATGTCAAAGATCCAGGTGATACCTAACGGCAAAGACCGAATGCCCCCTGTCCTCTCTTTATACTCTGCATACTGTCTGTATGACTCTCTTCTAATTAAGATTGATACACAAAGATTCCCAAAAGACTCCTATCATAACTCAGTAACATTATTACCTAGTGCTATGAGTCTTTCCTTGATCCACAAGATATTTGTAAACATGATGTGATGATAATGAAAAATGCGCTTTAAACAATAGTATTGCAAATTTTATAAGAAGTTACTTAACTTTTCAGGTAACACTCTTAAGCATTCCGTAGGTTCTTCAAATAAATACTGCTGCTGCTGCTCCTGCTAAGTCGCATCAGTTGTGTCCGACTCTGTGCGGCCCCATAGACGGAACACCACACAAAGAGTCTGAGATCCAAAGCCAGGTAAGAGAGCCCCCTACCCTCACAAAGCTTTAGTTTAGCAAGAGAGGCAAACTGAGGACTTGGTAACATAAGTGATGTCAAAATAAAGATGTGTAAAAAGTACAGATGAATAGAGATGGGGAACCATTAAGCAAACATTTGTAAGATTTGTTGAAATTACCTCATAAACTTCTGAAGCAAACACTAAAAAATGATTCTCTGTTGTCTAAAATAGAATGTGTTTTGTGCCCAAAACATACTAAAAATTCTTTCTAGCTCTGATGGGAAATATTGACTGCCAAATAAGAATTATTTCACTCAGAAATGTGTAGTAGTAAACAAACAGAACATTAAGTTGATTTAAAAAACACACACACACGTCAGCCATTTTTCTCTCTTCATAGCCATTAAGATTTCTCTATACTACATTTTATGGCTGCTCTACTTAGATAGAGGCCTTTTGGTTTTGGAAAAGAGAAAACATATTGTCCTTTGTTTTCTGGTACCGTTAATATTTTCATGTTGATGTCACTGAGATTCCCACTAATACTGAGTTAAGTAGTATCTGATCACATACACCAGAGTCACTGTAAGCTGGAATTTCTGATAGGCTAAAGGACTAGAGGCTCCCCCTTGTTATTTCCCCAGAGCAAACTAGAGAACTGCATTCTCCATGCAAAGCAATAATAAATGGCAATCTGGGAGGCTGGTCCAGAGAAAGAAAAGTAGGGTATAGGTAGTATTAGCCCTGAAAATAAAGGACAAACCAGAGTCAATTCCAACACCATTTGGGCCAGCAATTCATAACTACAGCCCTGCCCATGCCTCTGTGTTTTTATTAGTCAGGAGGTATACCACAGTTATTAGTTACTCATGGTTAAGTACTTAGAAATTTAAACAGAATCAGATTATCATTATAAGGTTATCAACACTTGCTTATGTTCCTATGGAACAGCAAAAAGTAGAGTTAGACTGATTGGCCAGGGATTGCAATAAACTGAAGCCTGCACCTAATGACAGGCATACTAATGTCATCCTTCCTGTGTGCCTATGTCTCTACAACACAGATCCATCCACCTTGCCTTTCCCAGATTCCAATGAAAAGCCAACTCTGTATGTGAAGGCTAAAGCAAGCTAAGATGTGGTCTTTCACCCAGCAGATTTCCAGGATGTATCCTTGGAAAGTGGTCATTACGTCTTTGAATAATCAAATTCCCTCTCTCCAATTTTCTTTGACCACCCTGTCTCTATTTTCTGGATAAACAGACCACCTCTGAAACAGGATCATTGTTCCAGCAGCTCTACACCTTGGCACAACCAGAAAGCCTCTAGTCACTGAATTCATCTCCAAGGTCACTACTATAGACATTTGTGATTTAAGCACATGTGTTGTAAGCACTGGCTATCTGTAAAGACTTTATTTTGTTCATGCCAATCCGCTTTACACAAAAACCACCAGTGTTAAAGACAGATAGTCATACACTCCAAATCTTCAAATCTCCCTCCAAGGACTTAATGGTTCATTAAATTCCCCAATATGCTTTTATTTGCACAGAGTAGTAACAAAAGAATAAAAGAGCTGATGTGTATCATTTTTGCCCAATTTTCAGTAGAGTGAGCAGACCTGATGAAGTTGGGTAGCAATAAAACATGGAGGCTTTCAGCTTTCTGTTCACAGCACCTGAAAATAAAATCTTGTAATAGGATTTTGAAAGACATTGCCTGTCCTTTGGGAAAGCTCTCTCAAGGATTTGGAGTGCGTAACTACGTAGTTACCATAAGTAATCCGTTTCATTTGCTAAGCCTGGTGATAGCAATTCATATTTGAAAAGGAAAAATAAAAGCATGATTTTAACAGGCAGTTAAAGGCAATAAGCTACACTGAGTGGAAAGATACAGACATCTGTGTCCAACTGCTTTTCTTAGTTCATGAACTTTATGCTAAACCACAAACATCCCTCTGTTTAAGGAAAAAGAGTGAAATGGCAATGATAGTCGCTCTAAGTAATGCATTTACGCAGTGACAGAAAGATCATGGGGAGATATGTTGCCAATGACTTCATTCTTTCCCTGAATGCCCTAAAAAAAACCCCACCAAAACTGTGGGTTTGTTACAAAGATGTCCTTCTTCCATCAGATACCCCAGGGACTGTATTTCTTGTACATGAGCACATGACAATTACTGGGCAGAGGCCGTATTCCTCCTGCCCTACAACATAGCTCACAGCATATTTTACCTCCATGAGCAAAGAAACAACATCAAAATTTGCCTTTCTTCTGAATCAGTGGAAAGCAACATTGTTAATTTAAAATTAATATTTCATTTTAATTATATGGTTTTTATGGGCTTCATTTCCCCCCATCACAGCCTACAAGTGTTAGAATATCTTTAGTACTTGGTTGACACCAAGGGCAGACCGATAGGACCCAAGCTGTACTTTGCACCTCCAACCTACTATAGTACAGCCAATTTCCTGTAGCTAATGGATTTACTGACTTTTATGGGCTTCCCTGGTGGCTCAGAGATTAAAGCGTCTGCCTCCAATGTGGGAGACCCGGGTTTAATCCCTGGGTCGGGAAGATTCCCTGAAGAAGGAAATGGTAACCCACTCCAGTATTCTTGCCTGGAGAATCCCATGGACGGAGAAGCCTGGTAGTCTATGGGGTCGCAAAGAGTCGGACACAACTGAGCGACTTCACTCACTCATACTGTTACCCTTTTTCTTAAAGCAGGAACTCACAGGTACTCAAGATAGGATTCTCATTCAAACCTTGCTTCCTTTCCCTGATGGAATGGCTAAGAACTGACTTATGAAGACTATGATGACTTATGGAGAAGAAACATGAAGACTACTCTGATCATATATCATAGCTAATGAGTAAGTGGAAGTGAGTAAATTTATGTCTTAAATCAAAATTAGATCTTGTCTTTGGCAATGAAGATGTCTTTAGTCTATAGTAATTGTGCACAGAAATAAATATATGTTCAGTTCTGTGGCAGTGCCTAAGAATTCTGAAGGGAAAAATTCCTATTATAGGTAAATAATTTATGAAAATATAGATTACATTCTTTTCTTTGGAGTTACTATTGCACACTATGTTCATACCACCATCACAAAAATTATTATTTCACATTATACTTACTTCTCTAGTAGATGATGAGTTTTTTGAGAGTAAGGATGTTTCTATTTTTTTGTTTAAATCAGGGATCAGTAAGCACTTAAAATTCTTCAAGAGGAAACCTACTCCACATGAAACAATGTGTAGAGAAGTGGTTGGATTACATAACGGCTATTCTTCCAAACTTAGTGCCTACTTCAGGGCAAGGACTTGTTGGTTTTATTTACTGCTATATCACCAGTAGATGAACAGTGTCTAGCACATAATATGCTCTCAGTAAATTTATTTAATGGATGAATGAACAAGACAAGGTCTTTCACCATTCAAGTAGCATAATGTTTGAGCAAACGTCCTCACTCTCTCCTGCATAAGATCATTTCCCTAAAAAGCATTCTACTGCATCACAGGCTGGCTCCTTTTCCTATAGATATTACACAATATAGCATTTCCCAGAGAGGTTTGTCAATAGAGTCTATGAGAAAAACAAATTCTAGATTTAAGTCAGTTTAAATTCTAGTTAATGAAGTCTAGTCTTTTCAGTAGGACTTCTCTGAGACCTTATTTTGAGACTCTCCAAAACATATTTGGCCACCCACAGACTGGGAGACATGAATACAGACAGTGCCAATCTTTCTCCGAATGCATTTCTGCAAACCAGAGCATAAGGGTTCATGGTTAGGATGGATGCTCCCACTGAAAAGTACTCAGAAGAAAAGGCTGATGGCACTGGTTAAAACTATGCTGAAACTCATAAAAAGAGAATGAAACCTTGCCATCTGCAACAACATGGATGGACTTGGAGGGTATTAATGCTAAGTGAAACAAATCAGACAGAGGAAGACAAATATTAGTATCATTAGATGCAGAATAAAAAAAAAAAAACTATTGAATGTAACAAAAAAACAAGCAGAGAGAACAAACTAGCAGTTACTAGTGGGGAGATGGAAAGGAGAGGGGCAATACAGGGGTAGGGGATTAAGAGAAATCAATTGTTAGGTATAAAATAAGCTACATGGATATATCATATAATACAGAGAATACAGCCAACATTTTATAAAAACTGTAAATGGAGTACAACCTTTAAAAATTGTGAATCATTGTGTTGTACACTTGTAACTAATATGGCATATCAATTATACTTCAATTTTTTAAAAAAAGACTATTTTGAAACTGAAAGCAATGTATATCAGGTAGACATTTCTGGAAAGTAATTTGGTGATACATTTCAAATAACTCAAAGTAATCTAAAACATTAAAAGAACTGCATGTGGGATGTTCAATATAGTGCTATTATGAGGAAAAAAATAGAAATTATCTACTAATAGAAAATAGTTAAAAATGAGAATGAAATATTAAGCAACCATAAGGATAATTATAAAGATGTTGCACAGTAATATATAAAATGATAATGATAAAAAGCTGTGTTCAGAAACAGGGTATAAAAGTATGCCATGCTCCGGGTATACAATTTATAAAATAGTCTATCCCAATGTACAAGCATTAGAAAAGGATAGTGCAGTTTTTATTTTATTTATTTTTTATTTTACTTTACAATACTGCATTGGTTTTGCCATACATTGACATGAATTTGCCATGGGTGTATATGAGTTCCCAATCCTGAACCCCCTTCCCACCTCCCTCCCCATATCATCTCTCTGGTTCATCCCAGTGTTTTTAAATAGTTAGACTTATAATGCATTTTTTACTTCCGTTCATGCTATTTAATTATGGAAGAAATAACAAAGATAAATATTAACTCCCATTTCTCCAGGTCATGCTTTTTCTACTTCCTCAATATAGTGTCAGCTATAAATAGATGCACAATGAAAACAACCAGAATGTATTTAAGTCATTCTATCTGCCACTTATCGACAAGAGATCAGAACATTTCAAACTTCACTAGGAAGCTGTATGCTGAGAATCGCCTAGGCAATAGCAAGATTTCTCCTGAAAAATGCAGGAGAACCAGATATATCTGAGAGGTGAAGTCGCTCAGTCGTGTCCGACTCTTCGCGACCCCATGGACTGTAGGCTACCAGGCTCCTCCATCCATGGGATTTTCCAGGCAAGAGTACTGGAGTCGATAGTACACTCTAATAAACATTACAGAGGAAATACACCAGTGTAGTGAGAGATGTATACAGCGTATACAGCCAATAAGCACTAAAAAAGCAGGGATGTGAAGCAGGCAGTTGATCACTCAACTCCGCCCTGTTTATTGCGGTTACTGCATCCTGTATCTGGGCTTCCCTGGTGGCTCAGAGGTTAAAGTATCTGCCTGGAATGAGGGAGACCCGTATCTGTAAGTACACAAGGAACAGACGTGGTTGCCAAAGGATAGGTGGGGTGGACTGGCAGTGTGGGATTAGCAGATGCAAAGTACTGCATATAGACTGGATAAACAACAAGGTCCTCCGGTATAGCACAGGGAACTGTATTCAATATTCTGTAATAAACCTTAATAGAAAAGAATATAAAAAAGAACACATATATTTATAACTGAGTCACTTTGCTGAACAGCAGAAATTAACAAAACATTGTAAATTATCTTCAATAAAAAATTTAATTAAAAAAAGAACATATCTCGTACGGACACTGTGGATGGTTGGATGTGGAAAGGAAGGGAGGAGGAAATAAGAGGCATAAGAATTACAGTTTCCCGTTGAACAATGCAAAGGTTAGGGGCATCTAACCCCAGGCAGTGAAAAATCTGCATACGACTTTTATAGTCAACCCTCTGTATCCATGCGTCTTCCATACCCCAGATTCTGTTCTGGAGGATTCAACCACCCACGGATCATGTGGAACTGTGGCATTTACTGTTGGAAAAATCTGAGAACAAGTAGACCCACGCAGTTCAAACCCATGCTGTTCAAGGGTCAAATGAACAGCAAAAAATACTATAGTACATTCTGTGGCTTGTTTTCTCTAAATTGTTTGCATGGCTAATGTTTCTTCTTACAGGAAAATTATAGGACATAACCAAGAATAACATATTTTAAAACATATTTTGATTTCAAAGATAATTTCCAAATGTCCAAATATTACTGCTGATATATTTGAAGAAAACACCTGTAGTGGTATTTAACAGGTGGAAACAAACAGTTGTTTCCTCCTAGCCTTCCATAACTTCCATCTATTATTTTGCATAGCATTTGTTTGGATTTCAAGAGTAATAATTATTTAAAACACTACTTTGCTATTAGGAAATCACATACAAATGCCTATCAACTGATGAATAGATACATACAAATGTGATTTATCCCATAGCATGGTAGATACACTTTGGAATAAAAAGGAATGAATCGTGAAATATACTATAACATGGATGAACTTTGAAAACAATGTACCTGAAAGAAGCCAAACACAGAGTCCACATTTTATTGTACATAATTCTGATTATATGAAATGTCCAGAATAGGCAAATCTATAGAAAGAGAAAATACTGCTTGCCAAGGGTTGGATGAGAGTTGAGGGGAATGGGGGAATGACTGCTATTGGTATAAGGTTTCTTTGGAGGATGATGAAAATGTTCTAAAATTGATTGCAGTGATCAAAACTCAGTGGACATACTCAAAATCATTGAGCAGTACCCTTAAGATGGGTAAATTATATAGTATATGGTTACATCTCTGGCTCAGAGGTTAAAGCGTCTGCCTCCAATGCAGGAAACCCAGGTTCGATCCCTAGGTTGGGAAGACCCCCTGGAGAAGGAAATGGTAACCCACTCCAGTATTCTTGCCTGGAGAATCCCATGAATGGAGAAGCCTGGTAGGCTACAGTCCACGGGGTCGCAAGAGTCAGACACGACTGAGCAACTTCACCTTCCTTCACCTTCAACAGTCGTTGTAACTGTACTGATGTATAAGCAAAACTGCACTAAAAGGGGGTCATTCTGGCCACTTCACATATGGAGTTCTACTGACAGACTCCATATGAACACTTTTAATATAGCTCCACTAGGCATACAGCAAGATAAAAGCAAAATAGTTAAAGGTAGCAAAAGAGACACAGATGTATAGCACGGACTTTTGGACTGTGAGGGAGAGGGAGAGGGTGGGATAATTTGGGAGAATGGCATTGAAACACGTATACTATCATGTAAGAAACGAAGCGCCAGTCTATGTTCAATACAGGATACAGGATGCCTGGGGATGGTGCACGGGGATGATCCAGAGAGATGATATGGGGTGGGAGGTCGGAGGGGGATTCAGGATTGGGAGCTTGTATACACCCGTGGCAGATTCATGTCAATGTATGGCAAAACCGATACAGTATTGTAAAGTAAAAATAAAATTGAAAAAAAAAAAAAAAGAGAGCTGAGTAAGGCTTCGCTGGTGGCTCAGAGGATAAAGCGTCTGCCTGCAAAGCAGGAGACCCGGGTTTGATCCCTGGTTTGGGAAGATCCCCTGGAGAAGGAAATGGCAACCCACTCCAGTATTCCTGCCTGGAGAATCCCATGGACAGAGGAGCCTGGTGGGCTACAGTCCACAGGGTCGCAAAGAGTCAGACACGACTGAGTGACTTCACACATACACACACAAAGAGCTGGGTAATAGTAAAATTTGATGAAAGAAAACATTTTTCTTCTGAGAAATTAGAAATTACAAGAATTATTAAAGTGTAGATTTTCATTCCCTTTGTAGGTAGCATAAGGGGAAAAGAGAAGTAAGGTTGCAGAGAAGTAAAATATAAGGTTGTTGTTGTTTAGTCACTAAGTCGTGTCCAACTCTTTTGCGACCCCATGGGCTGTAGCTGCCAGGCTCCTCTGTCCATGGGGATTTCCCAGGCAACAATAATGGAGTGGGTTGCCATGTCCTTCTCCAGGGGATCCCTTTCGACCCAGGAATCAAACCCAAGTCTCCTGCATTAGCAGGCAGATTATTTACTACTGAGCCACCTGGGAAGCCCGAAATGTAACATAAAACAGATGAAAGTAGAGAGAGAAGTCATCTTTTAAAGAGACCAAAAGACACACAAACCAAGGCAAAACTAGACCATGGTATAAAACACAGCTACAGAATGTACTTGTCAGAAAAAAAGAGGCCAGGTGGAGAAGTATGTACACATGTATTATTTATTTAGCACTTCTCGGGTGCCAGGATCTGTAATTGGCCAATTATAGTGACAAATAGGGAGAAGGCAATGGTACCCCACTCCAGTACTCTTGCCTGGAGAATCCCATGGACGGAGGAGCCTGGTGGGCTGCAGTCCATGGGGTCGCTATGAGTTGGACATGACTGAGTGACTTCCCTTTCACTTTGCACTTTCATGCATTGGAGAAGGAAATGGCAACCCACTCCAGTGTTCTTGCCTGGAGAATCCTAGGGACGAGGGAGCCTGGTGGGCTGCCACCTATGGGTTCACACAGAGTCAGACAGAACTTAAGTGACTTAGCAGCAGCAGCAGTGACAAATAACCGTCTGAAAGATATACACAGACACTGGTCTTTCAAACTGTTCTGGGGAAGGAGTGCCAGGGCAGCAGACTCTAGAACACTGAATAGTCAATTCAGGATTTAGGATACTGAGCTGCTGTGCCGTGAGTCAGACAGTCCACTCCCCTTCATCTGATTCTACGTCATTAGGCGACCTCACTGTCCTCTGGCTTCCCACAATTGACAAGCAGTGTGCATAACATAACTACAGAACTTTAGAAAATAAAGCAATGGAGCAATAGAAGTTATTGCATATGCAGAGAGTCTGGAAGAATATTCATAGACTAAGCTGTGAACAACTGTTATCTCATGAGGTGGGAGCGGAAAGGACTATTTATATGTGTCCATACTTGGGTTGGATTTTTTAATAATCACTGCTTTTCTATGAGATATAAATATGATAGTTCTTAAATAATAATTTGGCTTTACCTTAATACTAGCTAACCTGACAAAAATCCTCTGGTCTGTAGGTCAGTTTAATAAGTTAGCCTCCCGAGATGATGCATGTGTCTTAAGCCTATGGTTTACATGAATCTACTATTAACAAAAGTATGGACTCATAAAGTAAAATCAAGACTCTGAGCCTTGAAGCCCCAGGGCTTGGTGAATTCTAGAAACAACAGTTGGTCAAGCTTCCTGGCAGCCATCACTGGGCTCCCTTGGTAAAGCCTGAACCACACCAAGGACTCTGCATTCAAATTATATAAGCAGAAAATATTAAGGAGTTATAATTTAGAATCCTTCTAGAGAATGTTTCCCAGCATTTTAACCTAATTTACAAACAGGTATCTCTAAGAATAGCAGACCACCTTTACCCAACAAACTTTGAAAGAAAAGAGGCTGATTCTGTACCACTGACCAAAACCTTCTGCCTGCTCATGAATAGATAGAACCATGGAGGAAGGGCTGGAAGCATAAGATTCCTAGGTTTAGCCTGGCCCTAGAGACTGAATCCTAAGTCTAACTACCCAACTCCAGCCCAGGTTTAAGAAGAAAGGTCATAGTACCCTGTAGTAGATGCCACTGGATGGTATCAATACTTCAGCGTCAAAACCAGCTGGGCCTCGGCTACTCCAAAGTATGGCCAACTGGTTATCTCCAAATGACTCTGGGTCTGAGAATGCTATGTTGTCGCAAAGCCCCCAGTTCCTACTTCTTGATATATCCAACTACTAAAATCAAGATATCAGTTACTTAAGTCTAAAATGGAAAAGAACAATACAAGAGAATCAAGCATTAAATTATCCATGAATTAGACTACTTCCGACCCTTCCAATCCTGAGAAACAGTGGTTTCACAAATCAGCAAAGGTTTCCAGGAGAAGCAGAATTAATGAAAACCAGTTAAAGACCTAAAGTGATTAAAGAAAACTCACACAAAAAGACTAGGAACATCCAAGTAAGTGAGGAGGAACATTGAGGCATCAAATTAATAGCCCTATACATGACAGATACTAAACTTGTTCTTAAAAAAAAAAAAATCAACCAAGAATAACGAATGTTAATGGACCAACCTTGACTAAATAAATGCTCTGAAAATATGAGCATCTGTAAATCTCCATGCCCAATGAGTCATTAAAGCATCCCACTCATAAGAAACCATTTCTGTCTACCTCCAATGCCAAGTATCAAGCTCAGGCAGATCTCATTTATACCTTAACTGGTTTGTAACCAATTTTGGCAAATTATCTTTCCCATCAGTCAGTCTTCTATGTGTCTGTTTAAAGCTACTTTTCTCACAAGATTAATGATTTATTAGCCCCTTAAAAGTAACAACTTTTTCTTTCTCTCTCTACACCTTTATCTCACCTCTATGTCAACTGTTCTTTCCCTGCTGCCCAAAGTAATGATTCTCAATTATAGACTTCAAACAACTATACCACTTCTAAAGATACTATTCCCATCTTTAGTATATCTCTACTTCTCTGAAATCCAATTAAATTCTGCTTCTTTGCATGAAGTTGACCTTATAATAAACTAATCTTCTGTTAGAACTATAGATTTGTTGTTCAGTCATACCTGATTTTTGCAACCCCATGGACCGCAGCATGCCAGGCTTCCCTGTCCACCATCTCCCAAAGCATGCTTAAACTCTTGCTTATTGAGTCGGTGATGGCATTCAACCATCTCATCCTCTGTCGTCCCCTTCTCCTTCTGCCTTCAATCTTTCCCAGCACTGGGGTCTTTTCCAATGAGTTGACTCTTTGCACCAGGAGGCCAAAGTATTGATGTTTCACTTTCAGCATCAGTCCTTCCAATATATATTCAGGACTGACTTCCTTTAGTACTGGTTTGATCTTCTTGCAGTCCAAGGGGCTCTCAAAAATCTTTTCCAACACAGATATGATCACAAAAAACAACCTATTCCAAGATGGTACATTTAAGACTGGGTTACAGAATGACCAGCTAGCAGTCCACTGTGGAATAAAAGTGCAAGCCCCTGATAGAATCCCTACAGCCAACAAACTGGAGGTAGGACTCCAGGC
>SJYC01118276.1:0-19673 GCA_006408675.1 Madoqua kirkii | reverse complement strand
TCTAGAGAATGTTTCCCAGCATTTTAACCTAATTTACAAACAGGTATCTCTAAGAATAGCAGACCACCTTTACCCAACAAACTTTGAAAGAAAAGAGGCTGATTCTGTACCACTGACCAAAACCTTCTGCCTGCTCATGAATAGATCAGAACCATGGAGGAAGGGCTGGAAGCATAAGATTCCTAGGTTTAGCCTGGCCCTAGAGACTGAATCCTAAGTCTAACTACCCAACTCCAGCCCAGGTTTAAGAAGAAAGGTCATAGTACCCTGTAGTAGATGCCACTGGATGGTATCAATACTTCAGCGTCAAAACCAGCTGGGCCTCGGCTACTCCAAAGTATGGCCAACTGGTTATCTCCAAATGACTCTGGGTCTGAGAATGCTATGTTGTCGCAAAGCCCCCAGTTCCTACTTCTTGATATATCCAACTACTAAAATCAAGATATCAGTTACTTAAGTCTAAAATGGAAAAGAACAATACAAGAGAATCAAGCATTAAATTATCCATGAATTAGACTACTTCCGACCCTTCCAATCCTGAGAAACAGTGGTTTCACAAATCAGCAAAGGTTTCCAGGAGAAGCAGAATTAATGAAAACCAGTTAAAGACCTAAAGTGATTAAAGAAAACTCACACAAAAAGACTAGGAACATCCAAGTAAGTGAGGAGGAACATTGAGGCATCAAATTAATAGCCCTATACATGACAGATACTAAACTTGTTCTTAAAAAAAAAAAAAAATCAACCAAGAATAACGAATGTTAATGGACCAACCTTGACTAAATAAATGCTCTGAAAATATGAGCATCTGTACAGCTCCATGCCCAATGAGTCATTAAAGCATCCCACTCATAAGAAACCATTTCTGTCTACCTCCAATGCCAAGTATCAAGCTCAGGCAGATCTCATTTATACCTTAACTGGTTTGTAACCAATTTTGGCAAATTATCTTTCCCATCAGTCAGTCTTCTATGTGTCTGTTTAAAGCTACTTTTCTCACAAGATTAATGATTTATTAGCCCCTTAAAAGTAACAACTTTTTCTTTCTCTCTCTACACCTTTATCTCACCTCTATGTCAACTGTTCTTTCCCTGCTGCCCAAAGTAATGATTCTCAATTATAGACTTCAAACAACTATACCACTTCTAAAGATACTATTCCCATCTTTAGTATATCTCTACTTCTCTGAAATCCAATTAAATTCTGCTTCTTTGCATGAAGTTGACCTTATAATAAACTAATCTTCTGTTAGAACTATAGATTTGTTGTTCAGTCATACCTGATTTTTGCAACCCCATGGACCGCAGCATGCCAGGCTTCCCTGTCCACCATCTCCCAAAGCATGCTTAAACTCTTGCTTATTGAGTCGGTGATGGCATTCAACCATCTCATCCTCTGTCGTCCCCTTCTCCTTCTGCCTTCAATCTTTCCCAGCACTGGGGTCTTTTCCAATGAGTTGACTCTTTGCACCAGGAGGCCAAAGTATTGATGTTTCACTTTCAGCATCAGTCCTTCCAATATATATTCAGGACTGACTTCCTTTAGTACTGGTTTGATCTTCTTGCAGTCCAAGGGGCTCTCAAAAATCTTTTCCAACACAGATATGATCACAAAAAACAACCTATTCCAAGATGGTACATTTAAGACTGGGTTACAGAATGACCAGCTAGCAGTCCACTGTGGAATAAAAGTGCAAGCCCCTGATAGAATCCCTACAGCCAACAAACTGGAGGTAGGACTCCAGGCTCCATACTTGGCTGCTTTTAACCCTGACAATACCTTGGCTCCCTGGCCACAGTGAGACACATCTTTGGCCTCCCAGTGTGCTATAAATATCACTTGGGTCACATCATCATCATCTAGACACAAGTTTTTGTGCTCTCACTAATGAAAACTATCATAGTGATTGAACAATATCAAAGGGAGAATTAAAAAACAGAGATGAGAATACAAGTATCCAGAGATAGGAAAACACATGCCCCAATGCCAAGAGTATCATTGGCTTTGGAGGAACAAATCAAGGGGGAAAGACCCTCTGCTCTGGTCCAGCTGTTCTTTTTCTGCTAAGTGAATTGCCTAGCAATACCTCTCCCCTTAGTCCTCAGTCTAAGGGGAAGTACAATTTGGCCCCAAAGGGGTTATTCCTAGTGTAGGTCCCAACTACCCCACAGGGATCTTTCCATCCCAGAGATCCTTTGTAGGTCCAAAACCCCATGCAGTACAAGTCCAACTCAAGGAACCCTCCGTGATACAACATAGCGGATGCTTATTCCCAACTGTCCTGCTTTCTGGGGGAGGCAGGTTCAAGCAGAAATGTGTGCTGGCCTGAGGCTGATCTCTAGGTGGTTTTTCAGCATTCTCTGTCACATCTGTATAAGGGGTGTGCTGCAGTTGGCATGACCAGCTTCTGAGCACCCAACTTCATGTTGGTAGCCTGGTGGGAGTACTTATACCATGGAAATCTGCAAATGTGACAAATCTGGGCATTTTATTTCTTTAATGTTGTTACCAGTAACCAATACACCACTACTTACGCCTGTCTGTCACGCAATTTGTGACTTTTTCTTTTATATAGAAAAAGTTTGGAGGGGGGACTTTCCTGGTGGTCTAGTGGTTAAGTCTCTGTACTTCCACCACAGGGGGCCCAGTTTCAATCCCTGGTTGGGAAACTAAGGTCCCCCATGGCTGCAATGCAGGCCAAAAAATATTTCTTTTCTTTTTTTTTGCACACCCAAATCAGTTTGACTTTGGACCTTTTCAAACTGCTTTTAAACTTTTCAATTATTTTTTCTCCTACGTACTTACCTCCCTCATAAAATTAATTTTAATGTATGAATTATCTGAAAATTTTTAACTACTAAATATAATGACATCAATTGCCTATTGATTCAAAATGGCTTTAACAAATAACAAATTATTATTTACAGTAGGTCTTATGTTTACACTCTTCTCTCCCATTGACCTGTTTCACTATTATGTCATCAACAATAGCATCTAACCTTTTTTGAGTACTTCCATGTATCAGCAATTTTCTCAGTCTCACTGAATCTCACACTTTACAGGTGAAGAAACTCGTGGTTGGAGAGATTAGGTAACTGAACGGTGGTTGAATGTCTGGTAAGTTGTTCAGTTGCTAAGTTGTGCCCAACTCTTTGTGACCCCATGGACAGGTTCCTGTCCTTCACTATCTCCTGGAGTTTGCTCAAACACGTCTATTGACTAGTTAATGCTATCCGTCTCATCCTCTTCCTCCTCCTTCTCCTTTTGACAGACCTGAAACCCAAGCACTCTACCTCCAATACCTAAACTCACAACCACTCTGCTAAACTGTAACAAATGACTGATTGCTACAGCTTGATTATCGTCTTTACCTTTATTGTGTTGTTAAGCCCTCTAAGTTGGCTTAAAGCTCAACATTCAGAAAACGAAGATCATGGCACCCAGTCCCATCACTTCATGGGAAATAGATGGGGAAACAGTGGAAACAGTGTCAGACTTTATTTTGGGGGGCTCCAAAATCACTGCAGATGGTGACTGCAGTCATGAAATTAGAAGACGCTTACTCCTTGGAAGAAAAGTTATGACCAACCTAGATAGTATATTCAAAAGCAGAGACATTACTTTGCCGACTAAGGTTCATCTAGTCAAGGCTATGGTTTTTCCTGTGGTCATGTATGTATGTGAGAGTTGGACTGTGAAGAAGGCTGAGCACCGAAGAATTGATGCTTTTGAACTGTGGCGTTGGAGAAGACTCTTGAGAGTCCCTTGGACTGCAAGGAGATCCAACCAGTCCATTCTGAAGGAGATCAACCCTGGGATTTCTTCGGAAGGAATGATGCTGAAGATGAAACTCCAGTACTTTTGGCCATCTCATGGGAAGAGTTGACTCACTAGAAAAGACTCTGATGCTGGGAGGGATTGGGGGCAGGAGGAGAAAGGGATGACCGAGGATGAGATGGCTGGATGGCATCACGGACTCGATGGACGTGAGTCTGAGTGAACTCTGAGAGACGGTAATGAACAGGGAGGCCTGGCATGCTGCGATTCGTGGGGTCGCAAAGAGTCGGACACAACTGAGCGACTGAACTGAACTGAAGCCCTGTAAAAATAAATGTATTTTTTACTCAGATCATGTTAAACTTATAAATTGGGGAAAAATTGTATCATCTCAATATTTCATCCAGCAACAAAGTATATTCTTCCAATTCATTCAAGTTTTATAAATCTCAAGAAAGCTTTATAATTTTCATTTTGATCACATATGTTACTTGTTAAGGTTATTTCTAGGTATTTTGTATTTGTTGTTACTATGGTGAATGGGATATTTTTCCCATTATATGTTTCCAACTGGTTATTGTTGACACTTGGGAAAGGCACTGATTTTTTAATGTTGTTGTTGTTAGTTGCCCATTTATGTCTGACTCTCTGCAGCCTCCTGGACTGCAGCATGCCAGGCTTCCCTGTCCTCACTATCTGCCGGAGTTTGCTCAAACTCCTGTCCATTGAGTCAGTGAAGTCATCCAACCACGTCATCCTCCTGCTCTCAATCATTCCCAGCCTCAGGGATTTTTCCAGTGAATCGGCCGTTTGCATAAAGTGACCAAAATACTGAAGCTTCAGTTTCAGCATCAGTCCTTCCATTGAGTATTCAGAGTTGGTTTCCTTCAAGATTGACTGGTTTGATCTCCATGCTATCCAAAGGATGCTCAGGAGTCCTCTCCAGTACCACAGTTCAAAGGCATTAATTCTTTGGCACTTGATCCTCTTTACGGTCCAGCTCTCACAACTGTACATGACCACGGGGAAGATCAAAGCCTTGACTATACAGACCTTTGTCTGCAGAGTGATGTCTCTACTTTTCAACACATGGTCATAGTTTTCCTGCCAAGTAGCAATCGTCTTCTGATTTCATGGATGCATGATTTTTATATACGTATCAAATATAGCCTTTATTATTAATTTTTAGTTGACTTTCTTAGTTTATGTTTTTTCATTCCTGATCATTATTTTTATTTTTGTTTTGTGGTTTAGTGCATCAATCAGAACTTCTAGGACAATGCTAATAGTGACAGAAGGCTTGCTTATGTGTTCCCGAAGAGAAAATCCTCTAGCATGTCACAGTCAAGTATAATATTGGTTATTGGTTCAAGACAGTGGATCTTATTAAAGATGTAGTTTTTATTTTCTAGCTTTAAAATAGCTTTGAAAAGGAGGAGAAGGCTTCCCTGGGGGTTCAGTAGGGGAGAATCCGCCTGCCACTGCAGGAGACATAGGTACAATCCCTGCTCTGGGAAGATTCCACATGCCCCAGAGCAACTAAACCCGCGGACCACAACTGTTGAGCCTGTGCTCTAGAGCATGGGAATCATCACTACTGAGCCCATGCACTGCAACTGCTGAAGCCTGAGAACCCGAGAATCTACCCACAACCAGAGAAGCCACTGCAATGTGAAGCCTGTGCATTACAACTAGAGAAGCCTCCCTGCCACAACCAGAGGAAACCCATGCAGAAACGAAGACCAAGCATAGCCAAAATAAAATAAATTTAAAATTTTTAATGAGGAGACACTGATTTTTTTGTATGTTTTTTGGGCATACAAACCATTGAGGTAATTTTAGGATTTTTCTTACTCACGTCCTATTTGAAATAGAAAAATTCTAGACTATTCAATCAAAAGGTAGGTCTGAGTTTGGTCCTAGGGTATATGTCAGCTCTAAGTCATCCTAGGTCAACAGTACAGTCTGTTCTGAAAAAATAAATAAATAAAATTTCTTTCTTTGATATGTATTATCTCACACACATCTGGGAAATAGACAAATGATGTCAGTATAATGAAGAAGTCATTTTGGCTCACATGCAATTTTCCCCAGCATGTTAATATTTTGAAGGAGGCAAACTCAAGTTTTCTCATGATTATTAAAGAGAAAGCCTTAGCAATAAGACCTTCAGTAGGAAGCAAAAAAGCTGAAAAACCTAAAGAACTTACTTTTAAGCGATGGGTGAGTCAATGGCTTCAAAAACCCTTACACTTTCCCTCTTTTAAGTTACCTGGCAAAGATACAAATGCAGCTGAAGAAACTATAGAGACAATGCTCTTTGTATTAAAACAACTGATTGATTAAGAAAGCTATGTCCTGGATCAGATTCTTAATTCCGATAAAAAGATCTCTATTAGAAGTAAATATCCTCTAAGACCTACTTCTCAAAGAAGAGAGAGGTAAGTTCCAGTGTTGAAAGCAACAAGATTTTTCTGTGATATTGGGTGCAAACACCAGTAAACTGTCTTTTTTTTTTTTCTTTTTCCTTAGTACTTCTATTTGGACTGTACTTCGTTACAAAGTTCCTTAGTTTTAAGTGTTCTTTCCCAATTTGATTTCTCCATCAGGCCTATTGTTTTTAGCACCTGAATTTGCACAACATGAAGTGATTTTATTTTTAAATTGTGAGGTTCTAATCTTGCTTTGTTTTTGTTTTCTTGTATTTTCCAGCTTCACCTGTACGAGGTGGCAGAGGAATGTCTGCATTCCTCATAGAACCACTGGGTCTCATGCAACCTGCTTATCACAATACAGCCCACTTGAGATTTCTTTTTTAATCCAGCCAGCTAATAGACACAAAGTATCTGCCATCAAGGAATTTAAGATAATTTATTTAAATATCAAAAGTTTAAACACTTTTCATAGATGGAGTACCTGCAGTGAAGACAAGAGGTATGCAGATTTCTGAAGCATACTCACATGAAGAGTCTGGCCACCCTCAGGCTCCACCTGTCCTGTTTACAATGCACGTATGTCATGAAACTCCTGATGTTCTCCCATACAACCTGCTCTACCAACAGCCTTCCCCTCCCCTATAAACAGTATTTCCACCCTCTCAGGCGTTCAGACAAAAAGCCATACTACAGCCTCTGTTCCTCAAGTCATATGCCCCATTCATTCACAAAATGCTATTGTCTCAACCTTCCAGCTACATCCAGAATCTGAATGTGTCCTCACTTCTCCACAGCTACCACCATTATCTCTCACCTGAGTCACTGCAATAGATTTCTATCGGCTTCTATCCTTGTCGCCTCAACACTAGTTTCAATGAGACCCTTTTCCTCAGAAAGCCAGAGCACGTTATTCCTCTGCTCAAAAGTCCACAATGTCTTCCAACCTCACCCTGAACAAAAGTCCAAGTTTTTCTAATAGTCTACAAGACCCTATGTGCTCTGGCACCAACCACCCCTGACTTGTTCCCTTACCTCCACACACTCCTCCACCCACTCTGGCCTGGTAGCCCCTCCAGCCTCTCAGGCCCGCTTCTATCTCCAGACTCTGTACTTGCTGTTCCCTCTACCTAGAATGGTCCTTCCCAAGTAATCAAGCTGGCTTGCCCCCTCATTTCCTTTAGCTCAAATGTCATCATTGGAATGAGGCTTTTCTTGATCACCATAAATTGCAAATACACACACACACACACACACATACACAGACACTCCGTATTTCCTTTCCCTAGCTTATTTTTCTCCATCGCAGAATGGAGAAACTCTTAAACTATTTTACTTATTTTTTTATCTTTCCGGTCCGTTAGAAAAGAAACCTGATGTTCTCTGAGGCATCCCCAGTACCTAGAATGGTTCTTGCCATTCTGCTTGCTGAGTGACCAAATAAGGCTCACTGTAGGATGTGATGAAGGAAGAGACAAAGACGATGCAAAGTTATGGCATTATTCATCACAAATTCAAGGAATACTTGAAAGAAGGTGAGCCGTGCACAGAAGTTTATTTTAATGCAGTCATATAGCTAGGTTGTGAAAACTTGTTCAAGAGATTTACTGAGCTGCTTCCTCAGATCAAGGACACTTGAAATTAAAGGGTTTTGAGTGGTTCGACTTGTCAGACCCCCCAGCGACTCACAAGATTGTTCTTCTGTGATGTGACAAGACATCCAGACACACCAAAACTGAGACTGCAGGGGGAGAAAAAGCAAAAGCACTGCTGATATGACCAAGGATATATAAGTGTTCTGACTCACAGTGGATACAGAAATCAAGCATGCACTTGATTGGAGATTGCATTCACTTTCCACAGTGGACCAGTCCCCTCACTCAACAGAATGATTGCATTTAAAAAGTAAAGAATCTTATAAATCAATTTCAAAAGAAATTAAAACATTTTAAAAAGAAGAAATTGCATTTTCAGTATCTGTGGTTACCTCTGAAAGCCATCCTTCAAGGACAGGCCTGAATCACCAAGCATTTGTTCCACAGCTATGGCTCACATGTTCATGAACAAAATGCACGCGCAAAACCCAACCAACAAAAAGTCAATATTTATGACATTCTGAAGATGAATTTGCAAAGCTTAGAATAATCCTAAAACTTCTCACGTGTGCTCGACTTAGATGTGTTTTCTATCCCTGATGCTGTGAAAATGTACTCTTTTTCGTCAAAGTGTGGAAATCAATCCTGGAGCTGCCTTCTATGAGTAAACCTAGAGTCATAATAAATTGAACAATGCCTGACTATTCACCTAGAGCTGAGGATACGGTTGCTTCTTAAGTGCCACTGTTAGATCAAGAATGCTGTGAATAGCTGCAGGCCTGTAACTGCACTCTGGAGATTAACAAGTTTATCAAATTATTTTTCAAGTTGATTGAAATCTTAATATTAGAGATCTGTTTTATATCATCAATGTTAAGAACTGAAACTTCACATGAGCCCACACATGTGTGGATTTCAAACTATGTAATCCACTACTACTTTAAAAGCACAGGTGCTTACATTCTAGCAGGGACAAGGGAATGAAATATAAGGAATGCCTGAGAAACTTTATAGACTGAAGGAGTTAATGAAGGAAACATGATGGCTAAATGCAACGTGGGATCTTGGATTGAATCCTAGGATAGAAAAAGGGCAACTGTGGAAAACTTAGGAAAATCTGAATAAAGGCTATAGTTTAGTTAATGATATTGTACCAATGTTAGTTTTTTAGTTTTGACAAATATACCATATCAAGCTGTTAACATTAGTTGAAGCTGGATGAAGGGAATCCAGGAACATTTTCTACTCTTTACAACTCTTGTGTAAATCTAAAATTATTTCAAAATTTAAAAGGCTCTAATTCTAGAAACACAACAAAAATTTTAGCCATTTAAGGGTGCTCTACTAAAATAAAAATTCAATGTCACAAAGTTGGTTTCATCTATTGATAATTATTGATACAGAATAATGCAAGGCTACAGAAATCTAGAATTTCAGCTACTCTCAATATGCAAATAATCAAAAATAGACACACAGAATAACAACAACAACAAAAAACTTGACATTGCTCTTTCACAACAAAACATAAATATCCCAAAACAAATAAAGGAAAACCACGTCAAGATAATTACAATCATATTTATACAGACTTACAGTGACAGTGAAGATCTGAATAAGCCATTATTTCAGCTAACACTGGGTATGAAAGACGCTGTAAATTTGGATGGTACTTAAAGCTAGTTTCTAATGCTGGAATTATAAAAGATTACCTTATTCTTTATGCTTTTCTCTGCAATGGGCATGTCAAGATTTAAAATCAGAACAATAAGCATAACAGATTTTTGTATTAGCCTATATGATACCGAAATAAAACAACAGGAAGCTATTTCTGCCCCTGCAAGCTCTCATACCCTTTCTCCCCTTTGTCCTCTCCCACTCCACTGGTTTGGGCTCTGACCAGGTCTCCTCTTTATATATAACATCATCAGTCTCGCTGGATCCCTCCACTGAACTCCAGTCTATCTTCCCATTCTTATAAGCTATTTTCCTAAAATTCAGGTTACAACACATCACTTCTCTGTCAAAACAAAAGAAACTCTAAGGCTCTACCTATTGCCTAAAAAAGAAAAAGTTAATATTATAAGGGTGAAATAATTCACTGAAGCCATAATTTCAAATCTACCTTTCAAGGCTTAGCCCGCTATGTCCCATCATAAATATGGGAATAAATATCTTTAGGTATAAAGAGATTAGGAAAAACAAAGTGAAAGTCGCTCAGTTGTGTCCAACTCTTTGCGACCCCAAGACAATACAGTTCATGAAATTCTCCAGACCAGAATACTGGAGAGGGCTCAATACCACCATCAAGCTTCTTCCAAGCCTCTGTTCATGCCCTTCTCATTAATAAAATTACTCTCTTTAGCTACTCTTTGCCAAGTGCTTATTATGTGCTAGACACAACGCTAAGAGATTTACAATTAATTTTTTCTATCATCTTCTTACCAACTCCTAGGGGTATGTGCTACTAAATGAGGAAAAGTCAAAGCTACTAGCTAATTTTCCCAAGGTTACCTGGCTAGTAAGTGGTGGTATAAGAACTTGAGTTCCAGTCTCCAAGTTCCAAACTCTGAACACAATCTTCTTGTCAACTTCTATCAATCCATTAAGTCCCAGAATAAATGCTAACTTCTATTACCATTCCCAATTCCTCCATTTGGAAATGATAATCCTTTCCATAGACCCACATGCCTATTTGGCTTCCCCTGTAGTCACTCGATGAAAGAATCTGCCTGCAATGTAGGAGACCCAGGTTTGATCCCTCGGTTGGGAAGACCCCCTGGAGAAGGAAACGGCAACCCACTCCAGCATTATTGCCTGTAGAATCCCATGGACAGAGGAGCCTGTCAGGCTACAGTCCATGGGTCACAAGAATCACACAATTTATTGACTAAACCACCACTGAAAGTGAAAGTGAAAATGAAGTCGCTCAGTCATGTCCGACTCTTTGCGACCCAGTGGACTGTTCTCCAGGGGAATCTTCCCGACTAAGGAATCGAACTCAGGTCTCCCACAGACTGGAGGCAGACACTTTAACCTCTGAACCACCACCACTACCACATGCCTATTTAATTTCCCTTTATAAGTCTTAATTCATCCTGTCTTGTATAAAGGAAACAATATATATGTCTGTATTACTCATTGGATTCAAGAGCTTTGAGAATAGGAATTGCTAAATTATTATCCTTTACAACTTGGACTCATGATAATGTCATGGGATAGCAGAACTCAGTAAATGTCTGTCAAAGTAGGAAACCACGTTAAGAGAAACTTCAACTTCTATTTAATTCTCTTAGTTGTTCATATACACATACACATACACACACAAATGTTTGAACTACAGCTACCAAGAATTTCCCAGAGTACAAAGAATACAGGTTTTGAAGCTTGACAAACCTGTTCACAAATCTTGGCTCTACTACAAAGAAACTATCTGACCTTAGGGGCAACTCACAACCAATGTGTGCTAAGTCTTCATCTGTAACATTAAGACTAGTCATAATAGGTGTAAAATATACTGCACTACATAGCAAAGTGAACTTCTGATAAATAGTTAAGTGTTTCTTATAAGAACTTGTTTCATGCCCAGAATGACAGGCCCTCATCTCTTTAAAAAATGGTCGATGTTTCCATAGGTAGAGGACATGAAACACTTTAGATAATAAGACCCAGGATGGTGTATGATTAAATGCTACGTGTTCAGGGGTGGGAACGATCAGCATTGACCAAAAAGAAGTCTTCCTGAAAGGAAGGAATATCAGTTAGCTCATCAGGACAGAATTGGGACAGAGGGAGAAAAATTCCAAATAAGTTGAACATCATAAGTAAAGGGGGTGAGGCTGGAGTAAAGAAGCTTATTCAAAAAGTATGCCTCCAGTACAATTTTTGCTTGGTGGACAAATGTCAGATGAATAAAATAAGGGCAGAGTACAGAGCAAACTTTGAATATAATACTGCTAAACAGAAGTGGGAAAAGAGATGCTTCATATGGCTTATAGGAGAACATGCAAAATGAGAATCAATGGATTATTTAATAAAGGCATGAATAAGAG
Organism: Madoqua kirkii; assembly: GCA_006408675.1. Classification (NCBI taxonomy): domain Eukaryota; kingdom Metazoa; phylum Chordata; class Mammalia; order Artiodactyla; family Bovidae; genus Madoqua; species Madoqua kirkii. Next base: position 7,820 of record SJYC01118276.1, on the reverse strand, counting down.
TTTGCTATAATGAGCATAAACAAAATCTTACTTGTGGCTATATCCTTTGTCCGACTCTTTGTGACCCCATGAACTGCAGCACACCAGGCCTCCCTGTACATCACCAACTCCTGGAGTCTACCCAAACCCATGTTCATTGAGTCAGTGATGCTGTCCAACCATCTCATCCTTGGTCATCCCCTTCTCCTCCTGCCTTCAATCTTTACCAGCATCAGGGTCTTTTTCAGTGAGTTAGCGCTTCACATCAGGTGGCCAAAATATTGGAGTTTCAGCTTCAACATCAGTCCTTCCAACACTCAGGACTGATCTCCTTTAGGATGGACTGGTTGGATCTCCTTGCAGTCCAAGGGACTCTCAAGAGTCTTCTCCCAACACCACAGTTCAAAAGCATCAATTCTTCAGTGCTCAGCTTTCCTCACAGTCCAACTCTCATATCCATACATGACCACTGGAAAAACCATAGCCTTGACTAGACAGACCTTTGTTGGCAAAGTAATGTCTCTGCTTTTTAATATGCTATCTAGGTGGGTCATAACTTTCCTTCCAAGGGGTAAGTATCTTTAATTTCATGGCTGCAATCAACATCTGCAGTGATTTTGGAGCCCAGAAAAATAAAGTCTGCCACTGTTTCCACTGTTTCCTCTACCAAGAATTTCCCAGAGTACAAAGAATACAGGTTTTGAAGCTTGACAAACCTGTTCACAAATCTTGGCTCTACTACAAAGAAACTATCTGACCTTAGGGGCAACTCACAACCAATGTGTGCTAAGTCTTCATCTGTAACATTAAGACTAGTCATAATAGGTGTAAAATATACTGCACTACATAGCAAAGTGAACTTCTGATAAATAGTTAAGTGTTTCTTATAAGAACTTGTTTCATGCCCAGAATGACAGGCCCTCATCTCTTTAAAAAATGGTCGATGTTTCCATAGGTAGAGGACATGAAACACTTTAGATAATAAGACCCAGGATGGTGTATGATTAAATGCTACGTGTTCAGGGGTGGGAACGATCAGCATTGACCAAAAAGAAAGTCTTCCTGAAAGGAAGGAATATCAGTTAGCTCATCAGGACAGAATTGGGACAGAGGGAGAAAAATTCCAAATAAGTTGAACATCATAAGTAAAGGGGGTGAGGCTGGAGTAAAGAAGCTTATTCAAAAAGTATGCCTCCAGTACAATTTTTGCTTGGTGGACAAATGTCAGATGAATAAAATAAGGGCAGAGTACAGAGCAAACTTTGAATATAATACTGCTAAACAGAAGTGGGAAAAGAGATGCTTCATATGGCTTATAGGAGAACATGCAAAATGAGAATCAATGGATTATTTAATAAAGGCATGAATAAGAGTTTGCTATAATGAGCATAAACAAAATCTTACTTGTGGCTATATCCTTTGTCCGACTCTTTGTGACCCCATGAACTGCAGCACACCAGGCCTCCCTGTACATCACCAACTCCTGGAGTCTACCCAAACCCATGTTCATTGAGTCAGTGATGCTGTCCAACCATCTCATCCTTGGTCATCCCCTTCTCCTCCTGCCTTCAATCTTTACCAGCATCAGGGTCTTTTTCAGTGAGTTAGCGCTTCACATCAGGTGGCCAAAATATTGGAGTTTCAGCTTCAACATCAGTCCTTCCAACACTCAGGACTGATCTCCTTTAGGATGGACTGGTTGGATCTCCTTGCAGTCCAAGGGACTCTCAAGAGTCTTCTCCCAACACCACAGTTCAAAAGCATCAATTCTTCAGTGCTCAGCTTTCCTCACAGTCCAACTCTCATATCCATACATGACCACTGGAAAAACCATAGCCTTGACTAGACAGACCTTTGTTGGCAAAGTAATGTCTCTGCTTTTTAATATGCTATCTAGGTGGGTCATAACTTTCCTTCCAAGGGGTAAGTATCTTTAATTTCATGGCTGCAATCAACATCTGCAGTGATTTTGGAGCCCAGAAAAATAAAGTCTGCCACTGTTTCCACTGTTTCCCCATTTAATTGCCATGAAGTGATGGGACCAGATGCCATGATCTTGGTTTTCTGAAAGTACTATCTAGTTCCATTCTTATGGTACAAGAAAGGCCAAAGGCTGTCAATTTGCCGGTATCCCCTAGCAGATGGGGAATACATACTTTTAGAATATGAACTAGCCAATGCTGCAAAAATTCCTTTTTTTTCTCAACTGGTCCATAGGCTATTAATGGAATTTGGGATACCTAAAAATAAGAGTAAAGAAAACAACCTAAGGCCTGTGTTCTAATTCTCAACAATTTGCTTACAAGCTAAATCATTTTAACTTCTATCAACTTGTTTTCTCATCTGTAAATAGGACAGTTATATCTAACACAGGATAGTTAATGGTGGCTCATTTTCTTCTCTGAAGGACAGAAAGTATCCCCACAAAAATCAAAGGCAGTTCTCTAATTGGAAGGGGGTGCATGAAGATGGCTCTGCACAGTATTACACTGAAAATTATGAAAATACTGCCATATCAAGAATGGGTACTTGAGGAAACTATTCCCCAATCTTCTCTTTGATGCCAGCACTGCCTGGTATAGCGACCACAGATTATATACAGGAACAGTGATATGGGAGAGGGAAAGAAGACCAAAAAAATGAATATCCACAATGCAAATTCAGATAAGATATGCAATAAAAAATTATACTAAAATTTCTTTGCTTAGATTAATTGAATAGAAAAAGTCTCCCTTCTAGATTCTTGGAAAAATTAAATCCTCTTATCAAGAATTCAACTCAACATTGAACACCTATTATGTGCAAGCTACTATGTAGGTACTATCAAAGACAGAGGAAAACATTAAAAGTTCCATGGGGCTTCCCAGATGGCTCAGTGGTAAAGAATCCGCCTGCCAATGCAGGAGATGTGGGTTTCACACCTGGGTCGTGAAGATCCCTTAGAGAAGGAAATGGTAACCCACTCTGGTATTCTTGCCTGGAAATCCCACTGACAGAGGAGCCTGGTGGGCCACAGTCCATGGAACCACCAAGAGTGGACAAAACTTAGCAATTGAGCATGCACATGCACACACACATGTACAACAAGCCCAATACATAAAATAATAAAATAATTACTATACCAGAAATACAAAAGTATCATGAAACTAAAGTACAGACACCCCATAATCCTGAGCCTAGCATTTAAGGTTATAATCTACCCCTCAGCCAGGCCTCACACTGCAGATAAACACATTCTCCAGTCATTCCACACCACTTTTGCCAAACATATTAAGCATTGTATGCTTCTGTGCTTTTGCTCATGTGATTCCTTCAGGCAAAAATTTCTTTACGTATGTCTTACTGAAGTTATTTTTCATCCTCAAGACCAAAGTCCATTCCTTTGCCTCACAAAGCCTTCCCACACCCAGTTGTAATTAAGGAAGGTGACTAAAACAGCAACAAAATGATCCCAGGAAACATACAGACAAAAGGAAAGAAATGCAAAATCTGTACCAGAGAAGCTAGAAGGTAACTATAAGATTAAAAATTTGTCAGAATCTTCTAGAAAACCATCATCCCACGCTACAGAGAAAGTTAACGAGTCTAACAAGGTCTGGCAGGAGGAACCCAAGCGGTAAGAGAAAGCCATCAAGATTATGGGATAATAGAAACAATAAAAACTCAGCAGTTAGCATTTTCATCTATTATTCCAGAAGGACTAAGAAGTATATGGAACGTTAACCATTGGTTAATGTTAATGTTAATGGATGGCATTAAAGAACAGAATTGAGTATTTTATAATCTTAAGACACTGGTGCCAGTGGTAAAGAGCCCACCTGCCAATGCAGGAGACATAAGAGACACAGGTTTGATCCCTGGGTCGGGAAGATTCCCTGGAGGAAGACATGGCAACCCACCCCAGTGTTCTTGCCTGGAGAATCCCATGGAGAGAGGAGCTTGGCGGGCTACAGCCCATAGGTTCACAAAGAGTCAGACACGACTAAAGTGACTTAGCACTTAGCACAAGACAATGCAAAGATTAAGCATTAACTGTACCAGAGGGCACCTGGTTAAGTCTGAAAGAATGCCTTTGCCCAGAAACTGACTTATTTCATCAGAAGTTCTCAACAGAAGGGCCTTGAACTACAAATGGAAGGGTGGAAGAAAGGATGTACACTATATGTATCATTTATCCACCAAACACTCACTGGCCATCTATCTCCTAGGTGCCAGGCCCCAGTATAATGCTGGGGATACAGCAATCAACAAAACAGACAAATTCCTGCTCATGGAGCTTATGGAAGGAGAAAGTCAATAAAAATATGTTAGTGATTTCAGTGAGCATCAGCTTATAGAAAAATAGAGCCAAGTAAAGAAAGAGAAAATGAGAGGGCTGGGCTGGAAGGGCTGCTTCAGAACTGTGGGTGCAAGTCTGGCAGATCTGAGGGTAGAACCAGAGAAGAGATGGCTCTGACAAGGACACATCTGCAGACAAGGCTCGGGGCCAGAACATAATGAATTAAAACAATGGTAAGAAAGAAGACGTAGGCAGAGCCAGATGAGAAAGTCTGGATGTCACATTTAAGCGAGATGAAGTTGCTGGAGGGCTCCAAGCTCACAGAGATGGGATCTGAGCTGCTCTTTGATCACTCAGGCTGCTGTGAAAAGAAAGGACCATAGGCACCAAGCACAAGATGCTAATTTGGACAAGGCCAGTGGCAGTAAAGTTGGTACATGTCAGACACTATATGTAAATAAAGATGAGAGCCAGTCCTAGGAAAACATTTTTGGAAAAAGGGAAGCATCACAGAGACAACCTTCCAATATGACATGTGCAGGATGTGTCCTACACAAGCCTTGACTGTCAGTGCTCCTTTAATCCTCTCCTCCCCATTGGGGGGTGGGCTCCTTGAGAATTTTTTCATTGCTATGTCTCCAAAGCTCAGCACAATGCTTGGAATACCAGCAGGTACTATGAAAAGACTTCTTTACCAGTAAATCTTGACACTTTAAACACAGGAAAGTACAACCTTATAGGTATCATCAAAATTTAGTAGGATGAGACTCAACAGTAGTCTGTAAACACTGAAGCCCTAATACGTGAATAGGTGATGAAATTCAGAAAGAACTCTGTTTCAAATAAACAAGTTTACCCAGACATAGACTGAATCTCTGCTACATGTCAAACCACTGCAATACCCTGAGAACAGAGAGACACTGCCTCTCCTGTCTCCCAGGGAGGTATTCACACCCTGGTGATCCAGACAGGTTATATGCCATCTGTGATGGCAGAGAATGAGAGGAAAGCACACAGTAAGAAACATGTTAGCATCCCCACTTTTAGAAAAGGGAATACCACAAACTTTGCAACTGAGCCTAACTTCAACTCAAGGTAAAATTCCAGAACAGATGATCAAAAGAGGGTTTGTGGGCACTGAGAAAAGGATGAGGCGAATGGTTAGAACCAGCTCATGTACCTGAGTAAGCACACCTGGCTAATGTTATGTCCTTGGTTTGATAGTTAAGAGAATAGATTGGAAAAGAGTCGATATATCTGAATTTTACTAAAATTTATTGATCTCATCTCTAATACTATCTCTCACAATAAGACGGAAAAAATGAACTAAAAGAAGCGTCAAGTATATTTGGAACTGCTACAATGGTCTTGAGAAAAGAACTGATCAAGTAAACACAGGTCCTCAAAAGAAATGAAAAACATTTTTAATAAATAAAGTAAAATGATAAATGACACCAGGCAAAAAGATTAGGGAGTTCCTTTTGGAACAGGGAGTTCCAAAGAAAACAGGCTGGCAGGACCACACTAGAATGAAACCCATAATCAATAAGCCCTTTGCCAAATGAACATGAAGACATAAATGATTTGCTGGCCAAATTATCAGATAATAACCTGAGGAAGTGATAGCAAATACAACAGATAATAAAGTCAGAATTCCAAAAGCTCATACAATCTGCCAAACTGGGAAAAAATCAACAACTTTACATTTTCTCAGAAAATTCAAGTTTTCTACTTATCTCTTTAAAATCCAACACTACTAGAACACGGTTGGAAGTGTGGGGGGCAGGGAATGACTTAGGGCTTTTTATGTAGGGCAAGCTAATGTAAGCAAAGTTGTTGAAAAGCCTACTGCAACCTTTGCGTGTGTGCGTGCTCAGTCATGTCTGACTCTTCGCAACCCCACAGACTGTATCCTGCCAGCTTCTCTGTCCATGGAATTTTCCAGGCAAGAATAGTAGAGGGGGTTGCCATATCCTACTTCAGTGGATCTTCCAGACCCAGGGATTGAACCCGCATCTCCTGCACTGGCAAGCAGGTTCTTTACCACTGAGCCACCTGGGAAGCCCAATGCAACTTTAGGCAACACTAAGAATTCAGAAGAAAGAACTGACTACATCTAGTCTAGTGAGTTCCTTTCTATGCCCCACACTTCAGTGGAACTGTTAAACTAGAAGTTAAACTAGAATTCACTCATACAGATGAGAGACTTGGTAGTACTTCTGGTAGTTGCTAACTGAACATATGCATTTAATGCTGCTCCCTCCCAAAATGCCACTTAAATGGCAGTAGAGGAATTCAAAATATCTGGAACTAGGATTTAGGTAGGAGACAAACAATTAACCTAGCAGAATCCAAGAAACTAAATTCTGAGTCAACAGTGGGAAAGGCCAGGAAGCAAACCAATTATTACCATAAAACTCTCCCAAACTTCAGGAATTTGTGGTATATGATATCTCTGGAACCAGAGGAGAAAAACGGGAGGATTCATGAAAGGGAGCTGTGAGACCCTTGGAGTAGGAAGGGAACTGACTGCCCCTCCTCTATCCAGGAAAGTTACGGGCAAGGGGAGAGAAAAAATAAGTTCAAGTTTACATATTAAATACTGCGACCAAGTCCCTCTCCAATTTTCTTTCCCTGCTTGGGTCCCAGAATTCTAGCAGTTAAACAAACACTCTCCAGGAGATGAGAAGAGATTTCCTGGGGAAAATCTGATCAGTTAACAAAAAAAGACCAAAAGATACTGACACTGAGTGTTTCCAAAAAATAGCACCTGGCTAAACCACCCTACAGGGCTTCCCTGGTGGCTCACACTGTAAAGAATCTGCCTATAATGCAGGAGACTTAGGCTTGATCCCTGGGTCCAGCAGATCCGCTGGAGAAAGGCATGGCAACCCACTCCAGTACTCTTGCTGGAGAATTCCATGGATAGAGGAGCCTGGCAGGCTGTAATTCATGGGTCGCAAACAGTTGGACATGACTGTGTGACAAACACACTGACCACACAACAGTGAACCTCATAGTCATCAATCCCATCCTGAAATGAATAGAGTACTTTCAACAAGCTTTTGGAGCCTGGCACTTAAACAATGAGCAGATAATTAAGTACAACCAGCAGCGGCTGCACTTTGCTGGAGTAGCCGTGAAGAGATACCCACATTCAAAATAAGAAAAAAACAAGTAAGATGGTAGGCACTGAGAGAGGGCATCAGAGGGCAGAAAGACTGAAACCACAATCACAGACAACTAGCCAATCTGATCACAGGGACCACAGCCTTGTCTAACTCAATGAAACTAAGTCATGCCGTGTGGGGCCCCCAAGATGGACCGGTCATGGTGGAGAAGTCTGACAGAATGTGGTCCACTGGAGAAGGGAATGGCAAACCACTTTGGTATTCTGGCCTTGAGAACCCCATGAACAGTATGAAAAGGCAAAAAGATACGATACTAAAAGATGAACTCCCCAGGTCAGTAGGTGCCCAATATGCTACTGGAGATCAGTGGAGAAATAACTCCAGAAAGAATAAAGGGATGGAGCCAAAGCAAAAACAACACCCAGTTGTGG
>SJYC01118272.1:0-12256 GCA_006408675.1 Madoqua kirkii | reverse complement strand
GTTTATCTCCACAAAAGGGCCGGGTAGGCTGCTGAGGATTACTCTAGCTCACCATGCTGTGGGTTCAGGTCGTTTCTGTGTTGTTGCTGTGTTATTTTCAATACCCAGTCTCTGTCTCAGTCCCAGATGGTACCTGTTGACTTTGCTCTCAGGTCTGTATTCCAGCCAGTGGAAATAGTAAAAAGGGGAGGGTGATGATATATACTTTTCTTTTAAGAACAATCTAAAAATTATATACATCATTCCATTCATATCCAGTTGGCCTGATCCAGCTACAAAAGAAGTGTGGATTTTAGCTAGGCAGCTAAGTATTCAACCACAGAGGTTGGCACTATAGCCTGAGGCTCAAAGACTATTTTTTTGATAAATGAAATTTGATTGGAACACAGTCACTCCCATTTATGTATGTATTGATATGATCTATGCTGCTTTCTTGCTACAATAGCATTGCTCAATAGTTTTGACAAAGACTGGATGGGCTGCAAAGCCTAAAATCTCCGGCCTTTAAGAAAAATTTTGCCAACCCTTGCTCTAGAAGAAGGAGAGAATGGCTATTTGGCGACCCCAACAAGCTCTATTAAATTTGTATTTAACACATGAAGAAAGGAAAGCTCATAGAGTTCATGTGAATGTCCAAATGTGACATAGTGATAAAGTGGCTGAGCTAAGATCTGAAAATGGCTCTGTTTGGCTCCAAAGGCAAACATGTTCACTCTATCATACTGCCTCATTAATTCATTTAGCAAATATTTATTATGTCTATTTTGTGTCAAGCCATGTTTTAGGTTCTAGGGGTTGAGTAGTGAGTAAAAGAGAGGAAATCTATGCTCTTGTGAAAACTGTAATAAAAGAGACAGATTATTAGAAGGAAATTAAGTAAAATGTATATTAGAGATAGGTGCTATAAATAAAAAATAAATCAGAAAAGAAAGAAAGGCAGTCACAAAGTTGGGGTAGGGATTCATTTTCTAAAGAACTGGTTAAGGATGGTCTCAATATTGGGGAAACCAGGGAGAATGAATCTGAGCCATAGCTCTTGAGAAAGATGTGGGTGTCTGTGCTGAGAATACCCAATAAAAACCCCAAGTTCCTTCTCAAAGGAGGCAGAACCAAGGGTCACAAGCTGGGAAGGGAATTGAAGAAGAGTGTGATTGCCTATGGCTTGTGTATGGTGGGTATCTGGTGCAAAGTAGATATACAGGAAGAAGGCTGGCTTAAAGCTACATGATTCTAAGTCTGCCTTTAATCCTTTAGATAGAATTCTGAAAGTTCTTTGCATATAAACAAAGGTGAACATATACATGTAAATAAAACAGGCACTGCTTCAGTTTGTGTAGTGGAAAGATCATGAATGTTGGAGTCACACAGAACTGAAATTAAGTGATAATAAGTAACAGTAAGGACTTTTTATGGCCTATGGGCTGTAGTCCGCCAGGCTCCTCTGTTCATGGGATTCTCCAGGCAAGAATACTGGAGTGAGTTGCCATTTCCTGTTCCAGGAGATCTTCCCAACCCAGGGATTGAACCTGTGTCTCCTGCATGTCCTGTATTGACAGGTGGATTTTTTACCACTAGCACCACCTCAGAAGCCCAAAAGCAGTTATGAGAGATGTACAATTTTTCTCATATGCATTTATATTGCATCTTCTTATTCAAGTATAGTGACTAATGATGTTGGTTAATGCTTCTGTGGGGCTGAAACAATTTTTTCAGCATTAAAATGCTATTATTTTGTAAAGAAAAATCTTTAATGTTTATTTAGTGCTAACTGTGTGTCATTATTTTAGGCATTATTTTAATTACTTTACATGTACTTACTCCTCAAAACCACACTTTAAGAAAATACAATGATAATTTTTTTCAGCTGAAACCTCTCATGCCTAGAGGTCTGTTATACATCCAATATTGCTCATGGACTTGTTGAGAGAGAACAGAGTGATCTCCATGGTAGGTTGTATTATTCAGTAACTTACCCAAGGTCACATAGTTAATAAATAGAGAGGCTGGGAGTTGATTCTGGGCAGTGTGGCAGAGGAGTTCAAGTGTTTAATAATTATACTACATTGCCTCACAAAAACCAATGGAAAAGTTAAATGAGAAAATACACTAGTTTCTTTTCCACTGCTGCTGATGTATATGAAAAACCTGCTTATTTGGACCTTGTGATCTTATCAATGGCCACTAATTCCCTCAAGTCAGTATTTTTGATTGCAAGCAACATCCCATGTAGCAAGTATTTCACTTCTAGAACACTATTCTTGGAAAAACAAATTTAAAAAGTGATGGCAAATATGGTAGCACATATGACTATGTACACTTGGCTGTGTAGATCCAGATGTATATGTATCTGTATGTGTTTTTGTGTTCAGGTGTGTACACATGAGTCTAACCCCCAGCTTCAAATGTCACCTCTTAGGTTTTCTCCCCAGAAGCCTAAAGTCCAGCTGCTTGTGGGGAAAATTTTAAAAACAAGAAATCTGTATTCTGTTTTAGGATGTACACCTGGTTTTCCGGAATCCACTGTCTCTCCACCAACTACTATTATGTCAGAGCTGTCACTACCAAACAAGCATGGATGGCCAGTAACATTAATGGAATGATTCTTTGCTTCAGTCCTGACATTTCAGTTTCTATTTCCTGCTGTGATAAAGAAGATCATAAATATGATTTGCTATCTGGCCTGCCATTTTTTTGAATTGTCAACGTTTAGTAAGAATTTTCCTTGGTAATTTCTTTTACCCAAAATGGCACAAAGGATGCCAAGCATGGACTAAACATGTTTCCTTAGGGATGGAGACAGATTTTCACTGAGCCATTCCTTCCTCCATTTGGTCTCTTCATCCCCATTCCACACCCTGACTAGATGACAAGTTCATCTAATTTCCATAAAAGTTTTTTTTACGGCAAATTTAACTGGCTACATTTGAAGGCCAATCTCTGCCAAATGCTCTAATCAGTGCAGAGCTCCAACCACTGATAGAATTATACTATGTAGGAAATCTAATTGGTAATCTGAAGTAATAGTATGAAGAAACTGATACATCCCCAGGAACCTATGACTTCTGTGGAGCCAGGAAATACCACTGTAATGGTGACTGAGTTTATAATACTAGGGTTTGGAGAACTCAAAGGACTGGCTCCTCTGCTCTTCTTGGTGTTTGGCATTGTCAACCTGGCCACCATTTCTGGGAATCTCCTCATCATGATCCTAGTGAGCACGCAGCAGGGTCTAAGACACCGGTGTACTTCTTTCTGGCAAACCTCTCATGCCTAGAGGTCTGTTATACAGTCAATATCATGCCCAGATTGCTCGTGGACTTGTTGAGAGAGAACAGAGTGATCTCCATAGTAGGTTGCATTATCCAGCTCTACTTCTTTGGGGCTCTGAGTAACACTAAATATTATCTTCTGGCAGTGATGTCATATGACCAATACCTGGTTGTCTGCTGGCCTTTGCACTATCCAATACTAATGCATGGAACTATATGTTTGAGGCTAGTAATTGGCTCACGGGTTGCTTCATAGTGACAGCTGCATTCCAGGCTGTTATGGTATCCAACTTGACCTTCTGTGATGGCAATGAGACTGACTACTTCTTCTGTGACCTGAAGCCTCTGCAGAAGCTCTCCTGCTCAGATCCCCAGCTAGTCAATGTGGTCTACATGAGTCTAACAGCATTGGTGACTCTAGCCCCATTTGAACTAACCTTAGCCTCCTACTGGAAGATTCTTTTCACAGTCTTGCATATATCTGCCATGACTGGTAGGCAGAAGGCCTTCTCCACTTGTTCCTCTCATCTAGTTGTTGTGACCTTCTTTTATGGGACCTTGATCCTAGTCTATGCGCTGCCCTTCACTGGCCAGGTGCCAATTCTCAACAAAACTGTCTCCTTGCTCTATACTGTTGTCACTCCCGTGTGTAACCCCCTTATCTGCAGCCTCCAAAACAAAGATGTCAAGGAGTCCCTGAGGAAGCTGAGGGTTTGATCCTACAATGATGAGCTCCATCCAATCAACAAAAACCATGACAGTCTGAAGGTCTGATTAGGAAAACACAGGATAGATGGTAATCTTTATAACCTGCAATATTGATTAATCTCTGAATCGTCTATTTAGCTGATTTATGGGGGAAAGTTAGCATTTTTGTCTTGGTTGCCCTGAACAGAAAAAGAACCAGTCAATCCTAAAGGAAATCAACTCTGAATATTCATCAGAAGGACTGTTGTTGAAGCTGATGTGAATAGCTGAATCATTGAAAAGCCCCTGATGCTGGGAAAGCTTGAAGGTGAAAGGAGAAGAGGGTGGCAGGGGATGAGACGGTTATATAGCATTACTGACTTAATAGACATGAATGAGAGCAAACTCCAGGAGATACTGAAGGACAGAGGAGCCTGACATGCTACAGTCCACAGGGTTGCAAAGAGTCAGACACAACTCAGTGAATGAACGACCTTGAGATGATCAGTTTTCCTTGAGTGAACTGACACTGTGAAATGGGAGGAGTACTTTCTAGTTGGTGGGAGAAGAGCCATTCTGGGACAGCAATGAATAATGCTGCATACAATCCCCTTTTTCAAAAACTCAATCCTGGAGGTAAAGATTGACAGGTGTGCTTTAGTTGTGTTCAATTTCTTCTCTCTGTGTGTATGTGTGTGTGTTATAAATTAGACTGGGAGACCTTGGGGTTGGAGGAGGAGTGATAACTGTGCTACCCCAGGAGGAACTGAGAATTCCCTAAATCAAGAGATCATATTTATGTGCTTAGCATTCAGGCTAGAGTTCTGGTGGTGAAGCTGACTGTGGTAAATGGCTAATGGTAATATGCACCCGTATTTGGCCTAGGACTAAGAAAGATGAAAGCATAATCTAATAAAATATACAGAAACACCTCAGAAGAATAGTTTTGGAGGAATGTGCATTAAGCACTTACAGCAATTTGTTAGACACGCAGATTGCCTCAAGGCACTCTTTTCTAAGTGGAATTTTCTTTAGCATTCAAAGCTACTCACTGTGTTTTTCTTTTTCTTTATGCACCCCTCCCAGATCTGCCTTCTGCTGTGTACCTAAGTTACCCTTGATGGCCTCATTTGTGCTTTTGTTCCTTATTTTTGTATCAGCTACCAGCTACCAAACATTAACTGGCATATTCAAGCTACATTTGAAGAGAGAAGGGAAGCAAAAAGACTCTGCTAAAGGAAACAATCAAAAATATGCATTGAGACTAATATTATCCAGGCATCTTGCTAGGTGCTAGGAATAGAATAGTGAACAATGTGATACAGCTTCTGACCTCAAAGATATCAGAGTCTGATGGCCTTGGTATTCAAATTACTCAGAACTGATATTTTTACATTGTTTATAGACTGTAGTTTTGAAAGCACTGCCTATAAAGAAAATCTCTGCACATAAAGTCACAATATTTTTATTTACCTTAAAGAATAATTTTATAATCAATTTGAAACAACACAATGGAAAGACCTAACAAAGCTTTCAGTATAACATATGAACAAACACAAATGTTCAGTATGTCCCTTGCTTAGTTAAATATACCTCTTTTTTCCCTTTAAGACACAACTCATCACTATCTTCTTTCAGAACTCTCCCTGCTGTTTTGCTCATGTAATTTCTCCCCTGTCAGAAGTACTCTATTCCCCTTTATTTGACGAGTAAGCATGCACTGCTCTTCACAGTTCTGTGTACATGCCTAATCTTTCCAGTGAGATTATGAACCCTTTAAAGACAGAGCGAGAAGGTCATTTCTAGCTGCACTCTCAAGTATCCAGCATTGTACACTTCACACAGTAGACATGTGATACTTGTCTTCACACGATCAAATCCAAGCTCCTCGGCATGAGATTCAAGTCTTCTATGACTCTGTTTCTGCTTCCTTCCCCAATCTCATCTCCCACCATGTTCCATTTCATAATTTACCCATATCACACAGGTGCATCCTTACTCTTGCCTTTTGTCTGAAAAGTCCTGCCCATATTTATTTTAACCTGGTTGATGTCCCATTGATTTTAATACTTGGATTCATCATAATCCTTACCAGGTTATCTTACCTGATTGTTTTTCCCATCCAACACATTAGGTAAAGTGATACTCTCCTGTATCCCCAAGGGGTTCATTGTGGACCTACTTTTAAGGACTAATCACGTTATCTGGTGTGCTTCCACTGCATTTTCAGCGCCTAGAGCTATAGGCATAGCTCCTATTGACGTAGGAGATAAACAATGACTACTTGTTGAAAGAACAGTTGAAAGGTTATATGTCTTCCTCACTTATTAGATTATTATTATTCATTGACTTCAAGCGCTACCCTTATACTGACGAGTCTCCATAACTTAATACTGTGATAAATGCTATAAGGGAAAAACACAGGTGGCTAGGAAGGCATATAACAAGCGTACATAATTTGAATTGTGTGGGAGATATGACGACTTCTGTGATAAAGCAGGGGAGGATTTCAACAGAGGGACTAGCTAGCAGCAGGGTCTTGCAGTAGTAAAGACTTTAGAGTGTTTGGGGAACAGAAAAAAGGCTAATGTGGTTACAGCGAAGTGATCAAAGGAGAGAACATCACAGATGGGTCTGGAAAAGTAAGCAGTAACGAGATAATACAAGACCTCACTTCATCTTGTTGTAACTGAGATTAGAACTCTTTGAATCATTTTTAGTAAAGTGACAGGATTCATATTATATTTTAAGATCACTCTGGTTGCAATGTGGAAAATGACTTTTAATGGAACTGGAGGGCTAATAGACATTGAAAAACCAGTTAGGACACCGTTACAATGTTACCAGTGAGAAACAATGGTGGTAAGGACTAGAAGAGTAGTGGCAGAGATTGGGAAAAATGAATTGAACTCAATATATTCAAAGGTAGAATTTGTAGAGTTTGATGAGGAATCAAAAATAAATTAAGTTACCAGTTTGTGAATTGAATATGTGCTTGTGCCACTCACTGGGATGAAAGAACCCTGGAACAGGACTAGATTTGAAGAGAAATGTGTGAGAATATACTGATATAGCAGTAGATGTTAAGTAAGTAGTAAATATACTATTCTGGAACTCAGAAGAGATATCTGGGCAAGAAATATGAATTTAGAAGCTATCAGCATGTAGATGGCAGTTAAAAACATGGAAATGGGGGAAATCATGTAGAGAAACAATTTAGAGAAAGAAGAGAACCAAGAACAGGCCTTGTGAATGATAGAGAATCTGCCTGCAGTGTGGGAGATTTGGGTTCGATCCCTGGATCGGGAAGATCCCTGGAGAAGAGAATGGCAACCCACTCCAGTATTCTTGCCTGGAGAATCCCATGGACAGAAGCTGGTAGGCTACAGTTCATGGGGCCACCAGGAGTCAGGCACACTGAATGACTAACATGTTTACGTTCACTTCAGAGGAAGAATAAGGATAAGGATGATATAGAGAGGTAGCAGGAAAACCGTAAGTGTGTAGGCTCATGCAAGTAGAGAGAAAGGAGTGTTATAAAGAAGAAAGCCTGGTAAGCTATACCGAAGGCTGCTTAGAGGAGAGGTAATCTGAGGACAGAGAGGAGTCCATTGCACCTGGTAACATGGAGGACATTGATGACCTCACTGAAAGGACATTTCATACTGATGAGTGCAAAAGTCATACTGGAGTGAGATACAAGAGTGAATAAGAGGTGAAGGAAAGAAGACACTGTGTGTAGATAATGTTTTGGAGAAACATAGTTCTAAAGGGAAATTGATTTGGCGAGAACAAGTTGCTTAAAGGAAGATGTTTGTTTTTTCTTTTTTAAAAATATAAATTTATTTATTTTAATTGGAGGGTAATTACTTTATAATAATGTGAAGCAATAGAAAATATTTTAATATTACTAGGAAGAAGAACTTATTAGAAAGAGAGAAGTTGAAGATGTAGGAGATCAGAGCGTTATAGTATTTCATGGTCCCTGCAAAGACTAGAAGGTCCAAGGTCCAGTGTATATGTGAAGGGATTGGCCTCTGATCAAAGGAATGACACTTATACTGTGACAAATATGTACTGAATACTTACTATGTACTTGGTTTTGTTTCAGGTAGTATTACAGCAATGCATAAAGCACACTCCCTGCCATCACATAGCTCACAGTTTCAGTTCAGTTCAGTTCAGTTGCTCAGTCATGTCCGACTCTTTGTGACCCCATGGACTGCAGCACACTAGGCTTCCCTGTCCATCACCAACTCACGGAGCTTGCTCAAACTCATATCCATCGAGTTTGTGATGCCATCCAGCCGTCTTATCCTCTGCTGTCCCTTTCTCCTCCTTCCCTCAATCTTTCCCCGCATCTTTTCCAATGAGTGAGTTCTTTGCATCAGGTGGCCAAAGTATTGGAGCTTCAGCTTCACCATCAATCCTTCCAGTGAATATTCAGGACTGATTTCTTTTAGGATAGAATGGTTTCATCTCCGTGCTGTCCAAGGAACTTTCAACAGTCTCATCCAACACTACAGTTCAAAAGCATCAATTCTTTGGCGCTTAACTTTTTTATGGTCCAACACTCACATCCATACATGACTACTGGAAAAACCATAGCTTCGACTAGATGGACCTTTGTTGGAAAAGTAATGTCTCTGCTTTTTAATATGCTGTCTAGTTTGCTCATAGCTTTTCTTTCAAGGGGAAAAAATGTCTTTTAATTTCATGGCTGCAGTCACCATCTGCAGTGATTTTGGAGCCCAAGAAAATAAAGTCTGTCACTGTTTCCTTTGTTTCCCCATCTATTTGTCATGAAGTAATGGGACTGGATGCCACGGTCTTAATTTTTTGAATGTTGAGCTTTAAGCCATCTTTTTCACTCTCCTCTTTCACTTTCATCAAAATGTTCTTTAGTTCCTCTTCATTTTCTGCCATAAGAGTGGTATCATCGGCATATCTGAGGTTACTGGTATTTCTCCCAGCAATCTTGATTCTAGCTAGAGCTTCATACAGCCTGGCATTTCACATGATGTACTCTGCATATAAGTTAAATAAGCAGGGTGACAATATACAGCCTTGACATATTCCTTTTCCAATTTGGAACCAGCCTGTTGTTCTATGTCTGGTTTTAACTGTTGCACCTTGACTTGCATACAGATTTCTCAGGAGACAGGTAAGGTGGTCTGGTATTCCCATCTGTTTAAGAATTTTCCACAGATTTTTGTGATCCACACAGTCAAAGGCTTTGGCATACTCAATAAAGCAGAAGTAGATGCTTTTCTGGAACTCTCTTGCTTTTTCTATGAGCCAATGGATGTTGGCAATTTGATCTCAGGTTCCTCTGCTTTCTCTAAACTCAGTTGAACATCTGAAAGTTCTCAGTTCACATACTTTTGAAGCCTCACTTGGAGAATTTTGAGCATTACTTTGCTAGTGTGTGAGATGGGTACAATTGTACAGTAGGTTGAACATTCTTTGTCATTGCTTTTCTTTGGGATTGGAATGAAAACTGACCTTTTCTAGTCCTGTGGCCACTGCTGAGTTTTCTAAATTTGCTGGCATATTGAGTGCAGCACTTTCACAACATCATCTTTTAGGATTTGAAATAGTTCAACTGGAATTCCGTCACTTTCACTAGCTTTGTTCGTGGTGATGCTTCCTAAAACCCACTTGACTTCACATTCCAAGATGTCTGGCTCTAGGTAAGTGATCACACTATTGTGGTTATCTGGATCATTAAAATCTTTTTTTGTATAGTTCTTCTGTGTATTATTGCTACATCTTCTTAATATCTTCTGCTTCTGTTAGTTCCATACCATTTCTGTCCTTTATTGTGCCCATCTTTGCATGAAATGTTCCCTTGATATCTCTAATTTTCTTGAAGAGTTATCTAGTCTTTCCCATTCTATTGCATTCCTCTGTTTCTTTGCATTGATCGCTGAGGAAGGCTTTCTTATCTCTCCTTGCTTTTCTTTGGAACTCTGCATTCAGATGAATATCTTTCCTTTTCTCGTTTGCCTTTCACTTCTCTAAATTTCTCAGCTATTTGTAAGACCTCCTCAGACAACCATCTTGCTTTTTTACATTTCTTGGGAATGGTCTTGATTACTGCCTCTTGTATAATGTCACGAATCTCCATCTATAGTTGTTCAGGCACTCTATCTATCAGGTCTAATCCCTAAGTAAACAGAAAGTTATAATTATGTTGATTAATGTTATAAGTATAGCTTCCTATGTCAGTGCTGGGGAGAGAGAGAGAGAATCATTGTTATGGGATGAATTTTGTTCCCCAAAAAAAGATATGTTGAAATCCTAATTCGCCTGCCTTAGAATGTGATCTTATTTGGAGATACGGTCTTTACAGAGGTAATCAAGTTAAAATTAAGTCCTCTGGAATATGACTGGTGCTCTTATAAAAAGAGGAAATTCAGACAGAAAGACACACACACAGTAAGACACCACATAAAGATGAAGGCAGAGACTGGAGTGATATGTCCAGAAGCTAAGAAGCACCAAAGATCGCCAGCAAACCACCAGAAACTAGGAGAGAGACATGGGTTAGATATTTTTTGCCCTCAGAAGGAATCAACGCTGCCTTGATCTGGGATTTCTGGCCTCTAGAACTACGAGAAAAAAAAATCTGTTTTTTACTACACTCAATTTATGGTACTTGTTATGGCCACCCTAGCAAACTAATACAGACAAGCACCCAAACCAATCTGAGGCAAGGGGTTGGTCAGGTTAAGGGAAGACTTTCTAGTGGAGGTGTTATCTGAGCTGAATCAAATGAGTAGGGTTGCATGGGTGGGGCCTGGGGAGCCATTCCATATAAAGTGATCATCTGCAGTGGTTTGGATGTGAAAGAGAGTGTGCACGTCCAAGCTACTGCAAGTAATCTGACATGGCTGGATCTAGCGAGTGTGGGCAACGGTGGTGACAACTGAGAACTGAGAAGCTGGAGCCAGTTCACAAAGGGCCTTCTATTCCAAGCCAAGGAATTTGGACTTTATCCTGAAGCCAAAGAGTGGCCTCTAAATATTCATCCTCCTCCCCACTATTCAACTGCCTAACTCTATTTTTCCAGGAAAAGTTTTCTCACATCTATTGTGGAACTTCTCACAGAGAAATATGAAAAACAACTTGCTTCTTGACCTCAAATACAAAGCTTACTCCTTGAAAGAAGGGACTATGTTCTGTTTACTGAAATACACCCAGTGCCCGGCAGGTGCTTGACATGTAGCTGTTGTTGTTGTTTAGAGGCTCGGTCGTGCCCAACTCTGTGCGACTCCATGGACTGTAGCCCACCAGGCTCCTCTGTCCATGGGATTTCCAGGCAAGAATACTGGAGTGTGTTGCCATTTCCTTCTCCAGGGACTCTTCCAACCTGGGAGTGAACCTGAGTCTTCTGCATTGCAGGTGGATTCTTTACCGCTGAGCCACCGGGGAAACCTTGATACGTAGTAGTCTCTCAGTGAATAGTTGTCCCGTGTGTTCCTAGGAACAGCATTGGGCCTTCTTAGCTCTCTTTGGAGTGATGTTCCAAGAACTCCATATTTGCTTTCACTCGTCTCTCCTCTTCCTTCCTGCCACTGATTACCTTCCAACAGCCTTCCACAGTTGGCTTTCATTTCCCTTCACTTGGGTTTCTCTTCGGATCAAGGTCCCTGGGAGCTTCTGGTGTGCTTCTCCCGACCCCGAACCAGTACTCCCCACATCAGGCAGCCTCTCATGTATCCATGTTCCTACTGTCCTCAGGGGAGCCTAGTTCAAGCCATGCTGAGACCAGCAGCCCAACCTTGTCACCTTACTTCTTCCCTTAGTTCTGCCAAGACTAGTGCTTAACTTAGCCTAAGCAGGGTCATTAGGTCCGTTTCAAGAAAGTAGCTCTGGCCAGAATTGACCAAAGAACAGGTGGCAGCTTTGGCAAGAGGATGCAGTTGAGGCTACAGGGTGGGTAATGGCATTGCTAGGCTCAGCAGGTGGGCAGGGTCAGGGAATCTGGGCAATCTCTAATTGAGCCAAATTTGATCTGTGGGGCCTTCATTGAAAAAGGCAAAATAGAGAACCAGAAACAATGATAACCAAAGTAAGATGCTAGCAGAAACCAGGTGTTCAAGTCAGATTGAATTCATTAAAAAATGTACATCTCTTCACATCTGCCCATTTCGATGTACATAAACACACCCTAACTGGAGCAATCACACATAAACACACATATGCATCCATGCAAACACCACAGACAAAACGTTGACACAGAGACCCATACCCACAGTGACAGAATCTAGTGTGACCTGCTTAATCTGTTTGCA